>SJYA01002484.1:1471789-1520590 GCA_006410615.1 Neotragus moschatus | reverse complement strand
TTTTGATCCTTTGTTTTATGAAAGCAGTTTACTGGTTTTGGTATATTAAAAACTATTATAATGTCAAAATGGCATATTGAAATCATCTAAGACCATTTTTATTATAACAGTGCATGAAAGAGATCAAGAATTAAAATGCTAAAATGATCATTTTTACAGCTAATAAGCATTTTTGCTAAGTATTAGATTATATTCTGAGTATATTTTGTTTTCATTGCTTTAAAAGACAATCTGCTACTTTAAGAGTTCTGTTATCTTTCGTCTAATTCAGCATTTAGGAATCATGTTAGAGATCAAACTTTTTAAAATTATTATTTTATTCTACTATCTCCAAATTATAAAAGCTACAATAATTACCACATATAAGTAATTTTTATTTGAGGTATAAATGATGTAGATATTATTATCTCATTGTTCCCTATAAGTAGAAACCAGGAAAGTCAATAGAAATTTGCCTTATTATTTAAACATTAAGGTGTCCATGGCAAAGAATTTTGTCTAAAATAATTATCAGTGAAATAAAAAACTGAATAATTTTTTAAAACTTGTCCTTATCCACTGATCCCTTATATAATTGCATGACTGTAGAATCCACTATGGTAAACATACTTATGCTTGGATGGGTATTTAGCACATACTTGAGCTGACCAAGGAAGGAACTTGCCATTCTTGTCCAAATACAAGCCTCCTCTTTTACCACAATTTTAACAAATTTTTTTTTGCAGTGACTCTCTTAAGAAGGATGTGAATGACCTAAATTTTTATACTGATTTTTTTAATGCACTGCATCTCTATTTGTGAACTCTGGATTAGCCCATATATTGCTGGGTTTTTTTTTGTGTGTGTGTGTGCATCAATAACAATTTCTATATTTATATCATGTATTTCATTCCATTGTTGTCTTTGTACTCCTAGTTTGAAGAGTTTTTTTTTTTTTTAAATCTTTTCCCCTGAACCATAAGATCTTTTATGTTAAATATGCCCTCAGACTTGCTGTCTCTTTCTGTTCAGCTTCTGTCTGCCCCCCAGCTCCTTCTCTCTCAATTAATCAGTAGAAGATATGGCACAGATTGTTTATCCAACAAATGCTATTTATTGATTTCTTACCACTGTTCTAGATGATAGAAATGCATCCATAAGAAAATACAAAATAACCATATCTTCATGGAGTATATATTCTTAAAGTGCTGTGCTCAGTCACTTGAATCGTGTCCAACTCTTTGCAATCCTGGTGGATTGTAGCCCACCAGGTTATGTTCTAAAAGGGAAATAAGCAAAAGCATTATGTTGCCTGTGCCTATAGTTTGCATATACTACAAAGAGAAATTCAAGGAAGGGAAGGGGGTAGGAATATTGAATAGGGAAATATTGGTTTAAGCATTGCTTAGGGAAGGCCTGTTTCACAAGGTGCTATATGTAATATAAACACAAGAGTTGCAGTACCACACAACCCCAGAGCATCCTTCACTGTAATCTGCATGAATGGTGCTTCCTGAGTTGTGATGACCATAAGCTATGTGGCCCTCAATAGTACCCTGGTAAGGACTGGAAGGAGTTAGGGGAGAAAGGTATGCAGGTTTCTCGAGAAGAGAATTCTAGGCAGAGGACACAGACATCTTGTTTAAGACAGAAGGGTTTTCTAGATGTTTGTGAATTATCAAAGAAGTCAGTGTATCTGAAAGATGCTCAATGAATATCTGAATGTGATTTAATATCATCCCCAATCACTTATGTTGACTATGTATCGATTAAATTGACATTTCTAATGTTTGAAAACACTAAAGAGGAATTTTGTTTACTTTTTTTGTATTACATAACAAACCTTGTCACAGTTGAACATTTATCATCATGAAGATTTTCATTTTTGAAACCAAATCTAGCTAGATAAAATACTGATGATGAATAAATACCACATATTGACTGGCATATATATTATTATTCCTGATATACATATTATTTGAGAAAAAATTTCTGCAGATTAATAACATTCATCTTGTGGTCTGTGCAAGGAAGTTGCATTCCAGTGGTGAATTTAGTTTAGGCATGCTGAAATAAGAACACACAATTTGTAAATATTAGTGGCTTTGGATTTCTTTCTAGATAATTACATTGTGAAGAATCTTATTAAAAATATTTCTACATTCTGTGGAAGAATGCCTATACTCAGAAGAAATCCAAAAGCATCTGTGTAGTGATTGAAAAATAAATAGAGCAGTGGTTTCTTTTGAATTGATGCCAAGCTTCTACCCATCTGGGACTCTTAGCTCAATCAAAACAAAAGGGATGTTTTGGACAGAGAATAAAAGAAGTCATCTGAGCTTTTTCAGATACAATGTCTGCTTTAACCCTTTTCAAGTTGCAAGTTTTAGATCTCTCCTCCCCCAGCCCTAAAATGTTAGGGAAATTGTAATTCTTTGTTTCAGTCCTAGAATCTTCTGTTTTTCCAAGAGCTTTAAATGTTAACAACATAAACTAAGCCACCAATTTTAAAGCAAAAAATAACAGCCAGGCTTCTCTAGCCTACACTTTGGGATATTAAATTCTAAGTGTATTGTGAGCAACTCATTTCAACAACCAATTATTGCTTCAAAGACCCAACTAAGACTAAGTAAGAAAGTATCATCTACCTCACATTTCTGAAGTGTATGTGCTCTGTGTGAGCCAAGCCCCATGAAGCGTAGAACCAAACAACCACAGCAGGTTCCTATCCTCTCGGTTATTCAGCATTAATTTCTTAATGCCTGGTTGGGCTTGCTGATGAGTGGCCTCTATCTCTCAGGTATTCTGCAACATTGATTTCCAGCCTTGGAGTGAATTATTTGTTCGTTTTCTCTTTGCATGATTTAACACAGTTGGATTGCTATGAAGAGAGGGGGAGGGAAAGGAAGCTCTGGAATAGATGTGCCCTACTTGAAGCTTCTGTTTAGTAATACTGATGTGAGTGTACATGTTTTTAAAAAGACTGCTAAGATTTCTTCTAGCTATAAAGTTCTAATATTTTGCATTTAACTACCAAGTGCTTATAATTAAACATTTTAATACCCAATATATGATGTTTACAATTAAGATCGCTGTAATAAAATGGTTTCAGTGGATATGAGTCCCTCCAATGGAATACTGGTTTCTTTAATTTACTAGGAGAAAAAATGTTTTATTAATGTATCTTCCTGAAACATTTCTGAACCAGTTCAAAGGCTCTTTTGCACGGTTGCTGTTTTATAATTTAGTGCAATTGCTTTGAGCAAAATTGTCATCTTTTCCATTTCTTTTGTATTTTTCTTTAATATAACAGTGAGTCCTCTAAATTTTTGAATACTAAATCTTGACAGCATTTGGCATCAATAAGTGTTTTAATATCTGAAAACTTGTCTGATATAAAATTATTTAGAAATAAGAACAGTGTGCACACACAAAGCAGTGTGTATTTCTGAGTCATAACCCCTTGTATTATGAATGTTCATGTTTTCATCATCTACTCGCATCCTTATCAATATTCCAAAATAAAAAGTTGCCATTAAAAATAAAGTTACTCATTATGCACTTTAAAATTATCATTTGTGATTCTTTTGGAAGAAACTCTTTCCTGGAAAATGTAATGAATTTTTATATCAATAATCAATAATTTTCCCAGTATTTCTTCAAATATAATTCTACCTTCGAATATGTCAAATAAGTCCTTAAATGGACACAAACACTTCTGAACAACAGTTATAGTATGATAAAAATTAGGGTATATTTTATATTCAGATGATACAGAGCCTTCAGATTCATGCAAAATAATTAGAATTTCTAGTTAAACAAAAATGTTAAATTATCATAATGCTTTCTGACATGTGTTCCCATATCTGAGTATTCCTCAAAAATGTGCTAATATTGCTCTCTAAAGTCAGTGTCAAAATATTTTTAAATGAGTGAAATTTCAAAATGTTTCTGATATACCAATTCTACAAATTCACATGTTGGCATGAAGGGATAGAAATTGAATGTAATTGGATATTATGCTGAGCATATTAGATGCATCACACAGTCAACTAACCAATTAATTCTTTTAAATTTCAGAAAGTATAGTAGTAACCAAAAGATGGAAAAATCTGTCTTCTGGTGAACATTCTAAACTTAGCTCTACATTTTAAAGCAAAAATGTTACTGTGAACTATAAAAAAGACCAACAAATAAATTATAAGGTTAAGACGTTAAAAATCTATGCATATTTGGCTATTTTGATTAATTTTGCATATTTTGTATCATTTAAATAGATCTTATCTGAAAATGTTTAAATGGATATTAATTTTAAATGGCCTATAATATTTTAGACAGTTTTATTCCCTTCAAATATTAGTTAATGCTCTTATGAATACATATCATGACCCAGTTTTTCTCATAATGATTAGAACATTGACAGTAACAAACAACAGCATTATCAAAAACAAGAAGTCCCTAAAATTAAAAGCACCTTTGTGTTTTTATATCTGTGAAGGACATGTGTGGATGGATGTGGAGATGAAAAAGAAGAGGCTCATAAACAAATCCATCATAGCACAGTACTGTAATTATAGACTTATTAAAATGAATTTAGTCTCTGATGGTCAGTCAATATGCCAAAGAGTAATTCTAATTATCTTCTAAATTGTTTGCATCTGTGACTAATCCTACTGTAATACATCTTTGCCAATCAACACATATCATTTCTGAATATGGCTTATTTATATCTTTGTCAGTTTTCAGTGTAATTTTACACTATATGCACACATTTTTCTCCTTTGTAATTATTTTTCACCTACCCTACATAGAAAAAGTGAAAGTGAAAGTGAAGTCGTTCAGTTGTGTCCGACTCTTTGCAACCCCATGGACTGTAGTCTACCAGGCTCCTCTGTCCATGGGATTTTTTCCAGGCAAGAATACTGGAGTGGGTTGCCATTTCCTTCTCCAGGAGATCTTCTCAACCCAGAGCCTGAACCTGGGTCTCCCACATTGTAGGCAGACGCTTTACCATCTAAGCCTCAGAGAAAGTAGAAAAGCTGCTGCTATTCTACTGAGAAATCAAACAAGATTTGAATCAGATTTTATAACTTCTGAAATAATTAGTTTATGCCTGATTTTTGCTTTGGAAACATAAGTAGAGGCCACTTATGCATATTACTAAAATACAAAAATAGAATTAAAACATCTATTAAAAAGGGAACATTAAACCAGCATTTAAGGCAACTGAAAAACTTAGAGCTGTGAAATTTATCATCCTCTTCAAGACTCGGCAATGTTTTTTTTTTTTTATCAGAGAAAGACATTATTTTATATTAACTCTCTAAGGTCCCTTGCAAACCTGAAATTCAAAAAAAGGAAATGCAAATTTCAGTATTAATATGTAAACAAAATCTTTCTGTGTATGTGTCTGCTGTCAGAAAAGAAGTAAGAGGATAGCTTTATACCAGGCAAAATAAATCTATGACGTGTTCTCTTATGCTGATAAACATGGATGGGAAAGAAGCCACACTCTTCTCACTAAAAGAAAGACATTTATTTCAAACTTTCTGCCAGGTTTTTGGTATTACTAATATATAAACTGCCTATGATCACGAGTAAAGAACTAAAGTATAGTTAAGCTCTTTAGTAGCATTTGAGATATATAAAGGAAGATCTGGACCTGTGTGTGACTAACAGCAAAGAGAGACCAGAATAAATTAGTAAAACTGGGAAGAACTTTCAACTGTGGACATAATCAGAGCAAAACATTGAAAGAACAACAAAAAGAAATTCCACATCAGACACACCCTGTAGTTGGGAGGGCCATGAGACTTTTAAGAACAAGAGCATATATTATTCAGTGTTATACTTTTTATATCAGCTGTTTTGATAATATAACCCTTGAATTCAGCCCTGAATCTTGAGCAAAATTTTCCACAGAGAATAAGCTTTAGATGTTTTGTTTTAAGGACTGAATCCAGAGTGATTTCCATTGGCAAAAAGAAGTGACAAAAGAGTTAGCACGTCTGGAAGTAAGCTACAGTAACTGTGCAGTATTTACTAAATAGAAAATTAAACTTGAGGTGACTGAGAAAAATAAATACTTTGAATATTCTTTAAAATACTGAAAAATATGAAGTGAAGTGGAAGTCACTCAGTTGTATCTGACTCGTTGAGAGAGTAGGTAGCTTTTCTCTTCTCCAGAAGATGATCCCCTGGGTTGGGACCTAGGGATCAAACCCAGGTCTCTCACATTGGAGGTTGATTCTTTATCAGCTCAGCCACAAGGGAAGCCCAAGATACTGGAGTGGGTAGCCTATCCCTTCGCCAGTGGATCTTCAAGACCCAGGAATCAAACAGGGGTCTCCTGCATTGCCAACTGAGATTCTTTACCAACTGAGCTCCCAGGGAAGCTCCCTTCCCCCCTCAAAAAAAAAAAAAAAAAAAGAAAAGAAAAGGGCTTCCATTAAAAAATAAAGCAAGTGTCTAATGGAGATGAGAGAAGTGGTATTGTCTTATAGTTTTGAATTTTCCCTGAGTACAAATAAACATTTTCATTTCTATTCTGAATAATTTTGAGTAAAGATTCATTAAGAAGCTGCTCAGATACTTTCGAACTCGGGAGTACTGGTGTTTCCCCATTATATATTCTTAATCTTTCAGTTAGGACATCCTGGAATGAGGTTGTAGAATAGGTGTAAAAGAAATTTCAATTCTAGAGAATATTTATAGTTAAAGAAAATTGTAACTAGTAGTGATGTCAAATAGTAAAGAATTGTCTGTGAGATCTAACTCTGTGACCTCATCTCTGGCCACTGTCCCCATTACGACCCTACTTTTGCAAAAGCTCATTTGTTTCTTTTCTTAAATCACAAGAATATGCACACTGCTACTTCTGGCTGCATCTTGTTGATGAAAGCCAATCACAAGGTCAAATCAGATAACATTGTGGAAAAGAATATTCCTTCCATAGTGGGGAATACTATTTAGTTTACTTTCAAATAGAATATGAGTTTGAAGGGTTTCCTTTTAACAATGTATCATTTCAGTTCAGTTCAGTCCCTCAATTATGTCCAACTCTTTCTGACCCCATGAATTGCAGCACACCAGGCCTCTTTGTCCATCACCAACTCCCAGAGTTCACTCAAACTCACGTCCATTGAGTCGCTGATGCCATCCAGCCATCTCATCCTCTGTCGTCCCCTTCTCCTCCTGCCCCCAATCCCTCCCAGCATCAGAGTCTTTTCCTATGAGTCAACTCTTCTCATGAGGTGGCCAAAGAACTGGAGTTTCAGCTTTAGCATCATTCCTTCCAAAGAACACCCAGGATTGGTCTCCTTTAGAATGGACTTGCTGGATGTCCTTGCAGTCCAAGGGACTCCCAAGAGTCTTCTCCAACACCACCGTTTAAAAGCATCAGTTCTTCGGCACTCAGCTTTCTTCACAGTCCAACTCTCACATTCATACATGACCACTGGAAAAACCATAGCCTTGACTAGATGGACCTTTGTTGGCAAAGTAATGTCTCTGCTTTTGAATATGCAATCTAGGTTGGTCATAACTTTCTTTCCAAGGAGTAAGCATGTTTTAAAACCCTCCTAATTCAAAAATGATCATGGGATACATCAGCTTCACCTCAAATCAATGACTAGAGAGCAATGTTTTGTAAAATATGAGATTACTGATCGTACTGCCCTTATGCATAACCAAATTGACTCTTTCATTTACCACTCCACATGCAGTTTGATAATAAAATCCCACCTGGAACAAGTCCAGATGCAGAGGACAAACGGGATTGACTGGAGTGAGTGGGCTAGTTACTAGTTAGACAAAAATGATAATTAACAGAATTATATCCTTTTAGAGCCAGATGATAAACATATTTCAAATTAAATACAAACTCCAATTAATTGGTAGTGGCTGCCTGGAGGTCTGGGTTGACAAGATTTATACTTGAAGGCTAAATGAATAAACACTCCTTGGCTAATTATTGATATATGCATGATCACTAAGTAGAGTAATGGCTGTTCCTGAGCTAGATATTCACACATTGTGCCCTGGAGAAATTTTAATGAGAGCTATCATGGAACCCATCTACACTATTAACTAGCCATGTAAACTTGGCCAATTAACACAGATGTGCCTGCTTATTTATACAGAGTGTGGGGTTAAATATTAGTACCTACCTAAGGATTTGTGTTTGCTTTATGTTTTTTCAGGGAAGGGATGGTACATAAATGAAACTTATTTAATAAGTTGCTTAGCAGAGTATATAACAAAAATTAAAGAATCAATAAATGCTAATTGTTGTAATTATAACAACCACAGCCATGCAAGCCATCAGGCTCATTCACCTGTGTCAGACATTATGCTAAGAATTTTATATCTTTTCTTTCCTCGCAACAATAAATAAGTTTACTGCTGTTACATGAATGAAGACAATTAAGTGTTGAGAACTTGAGGGGCAGCTGAAATAACCCAGATTTGTGATTTATTGACTGCGGCAATCTCTATTATCCTAAGCATGCACATATTTTTACTTGTAATAATAACTTGTTTTAGTAGTATAAATAAAATTAATATATTTTGTTTGAATAATATATTTATGAAAGCTCTGTTTGTAATTATCCAAAAAGGAATATAGATATTAGCCTATGACTTGAATTTTTCTTAGGAGAAAAATTTATAGGAAATTTCCTTTAGAAAAAAAGGAAACAAAGCCATGTTGACCATTCAGAGAGATAAATATTAAGTATGCTCACATTAAAATTTGTAACTAGTCAGAAATATTTTTTACTGTTATTATTGGGCAACAATACAAATTGTGATACAATAATTAAGTAAAATTTTTTCTCCCAAAAAGCTGATAAGTAAATAACTCTAATCTTCCTAAGGGCTTTCCTGGTGACTCGGCAGAAAAGAATTCACCTGCCAATGCAGAAGATGTAGGTTCAGTTTCTTGGACAGCAAGATCCTGGAGGAGAGAATGGGAACCCCTTCAATATTCTTGCCTGGGAATTTCCATCGACAGAGGAGCCTTGTGGGCTCCATCCCATGGGGTTGCTAAAGACTCAGATATGACTTTGTGACTAAACAATAACAAATCTTCCTGAACAGGTCTTGGGAGTAAATAAGCTAATCATATGAGAGTTTCTCCTGAAATTTCAACCTTCAGGGAGACATAAAAATGAGTATCACAATAAAATGTATGACCAATCTAGGTAGCATATTGAAAAGCAGAGACATTACTTTGCCGATTAAGGTCCGTCTAGTCAAGGCTATGGTTTATCCAGTGGTCATGTATGGATGTGAGAGTTGGACTGTGAAGAAGGCTGAGTGCTGAAGAATTGATGCTTTTGAACTGTGGTGTTGGAGAAGACTCTTGGGAGTCCCCTGGACTGCAAGGAGATCCAGCAAGTCCATTCTAAAGGAGATCACCCCTGGGTGTTTTTTGGAAGGAATGATGCTAAAGCTGAAACTCCAGTTCTTTGGCCACCTCATGAGAAGAGTTGTCTCATAGGAAAAGACGCTGATTCTGGGAGGGATTGGGGGCAGGAGGAGAAGAGGATGACAGAGGATGAGATGGCTGGATGGCATCAGTGACTCGATGGACGTGAGTCTGGGTGAGCTCCGTGAGTTGGTGATGGACAGGGAGGCCTGGTGTGCTGCGATTCATGGGGTCACAAAGAGTTGGACACAACTCTGAACTGAACTGAACTGAACTGCTAGGAAAAAAAAAGTCAAAATAGTTTTTTTTTTTTTAGAAAAAGGTAGAGTGTTTATGGAATTTTCACTAGTCCTAGTTAAAAGAACTAGAAGGGTAAAAAAGAGCCAATCTGTATCTAAGCCTGGAAAATAAGATTTTTTTTTTATACAGTCAGACAATTTGGGGGTCAAGAATGACCTGCCATAGTCACAGAGGAATTGAATCTGTGTTATCTACCAATGCAGTTTTGACAACTACAACCTTGTATGCAGATTTTCTTTTCGGCTCAGTTCATTCCTGCTTATTGGGATCATTTCCCAAATAAGGCGCTGTTTAAGGAGAACATAAATTAAATCAAAGTATTGTATATTTACTTGAGTAACCAGTGGCTCTTTTATAAATTTTTTTCATTTAACATAAAGGAAACTTTTATACCTTATTATCACTGATTTTGTTTTCTAGTTTCTGTCTAAAATTTGTGTATCATTAAGTACATTGACAGAGAATGAGATGCTTTATTTGTATCATTGACTCAATAGACATGAGTTTGAGCAAACTCAGGGAGATAGTGAAGGACAGGGAAGCCTGCTGTCCTTCAGTCCTTGGGGTTGCAAAGAATCAGTCGTGACTTAGCAACTGAACACCAAAATGTACATTGCAATCTTTTTTTCTACTAAATATCTTCATTTCAATAGTGCTAAGTCTCTTCAGTCATGTCCAATCCTGTGTGTGCCTATGGACCTTAGCCAGCCAGGCTCTTCTGTCCATGGGATTATCCAGGCAAAAATACTGGAGTGGGTTGCCATTCCCTTCTCCTCATTTCAATAGATGATGTGCTAAAAACAGAAAATACCGGGATATGTTTATATATAACCTCTTTATTTCCCCACCTCTTTGCCACCTCTTCATATGCTTGCTTGTTCTACTTAAGCGTAAATGACTCTATGGCCTTCATCTGACTGAACTTTCTTGTGTGCCCTTAAAGCATAGAACAATTTCGTACCACAGTGGACATGTTTGTGGTGTCCTAAAGATGCTTTCTTCAATAAACACTATAATTTTTCAAAGAAAACATATATTTTCCAATTTTGGCTTCTGTAATTCTTAGATGGGAATGGTCATCAGTTTCTGCCATTGGTCATGTACACAGGTGACAAACATGCAAATTATGTAAATATATTATTCTACATCAGTAGTTGGTGAACTATGGTCTATGGACGAAATATGGCCTACCACTGTTTTGGGGAAAATTTTTATTAGTGTGTAGTCAGTCCATTTGATTATAGTGATATATTGTCTATGGCTGCTTTCACACTACAAGGGCAGAATGGGGTAGTTGTAACAGAGATTATGTGGCACGAAAGCCAAACATTGAGTTTTTTAAAGAAAAAGTTTGCCGATCTCTGTTTTACACTAGAATTGTGAAATCTCTTTTGTTCTTCATTTTGTGTCTACCTGTAAGTTTTTTACGTTGTCTCAACAGAAGCTGTGGATTTGTATCTTATTCTCCAATTGCAAAACATAAGATCACTTATTTTTAATAATAATTTCCAGGATGGAAACCTTTAAAACATGTAGGAGACAGAGGACATTCCAGACAGAAATAAACTGTGACTTTTATCTACACTTGCAAGTTTTACTGTCCTTGTTACAGCAGTTCTGTGAACACTCTGATGAGATCTCTCAAGAGATAACTTGTTTCTAGGAGTATATTTAGCTGACACATTATTCCTGCTAATATCCGAGACCTGACACAGGATACAAGCCAAGCCTATGTTTTTTTTCATCAGTGGCTGAACTCACCTGAGTCCTCTGGGACTCCTCTTGGGATTGGATGTGTGTTTGCCAGAATTTCACTGCAGTCTGAGTCACTTTCTACCCAGCCCTTTATACCTCCCTCGGCCCTTTTATAGAAGCCAGAGGTGCATTGTCTTCTGAAAGGTTTTTCTACCCAACCCTGCTTTCTTTGCCTTTTATCTAAAAAGCCTTTACTCCCAACAAATATCTTGAATATGTAATTCTGTCTTGGCATCTATTTTTGGAGAACCAAACTTACTTGTTCTGTTCTTTCCATTTGTTGTATGTTATCATTCCACTCAAACGAACAAATGAAAACAAAATGAAAGTTATATATAAAAAAGGTAATATCAAAAAAGAAAGAAATATCAAAATAAAGGATATCTGGAGAGTGGCAGTTTCCGAAAATTATTTGGGAGGTAATTTCCATTAGCCTCTTGTGTTTCTACATATCTTATAAGCCGGGAGTTGACTCTGTTACAGTTTCTTGAACTACATTTTTCAAGGCGGAAACAGGGATTGTTTCTTCCTGTGGCAGCAGATAACAGGTTTGGTTGCTGTCCAGGGTAATAATCTGTCCCTTCAGGGCAAACATTTGACAGGTTTCTAGTAGATTCTTTAAAAGACTGGAGTCTTCTAAGTTTGTATTTCTCACTTGTGATGCAAATGACCTGTGTGGGCAGCGTCCACCCTGGTGGCTCCACATTGGCCTATGAAACACAAGGAACAAAGGGAACTAACGTAAAAATCTACTCAAGAAATCTATTTTAAATTTAAAATATAAAACAATATTTTGCAAAAGTATTGAATGCAGAGTAAATAACTGTTGTCTTTTTTCCCAAACACAGGTTTTGCTATCTTAATTCTGTGAAAGGTAAATACTGTTTTATTGAGAATTAGACCTTAAAATTCTGTTGACTTGTGAAAGTCATTTTGATTTGCTACTTGAGAATTCAGGAAGGGAAAAAAGTTTCCAAAATCCTATAAAGAAATCACTTAGTTAGGATTTCAAAATATTTTTATCAAACAGTGTGCCCGTTGATTTAGGTGAGTAGATCACTTATGTATTTTTATTCCTTCAAAATCCACACCATTGCTTTAGGTGGAAGCAGATTTCTGGTATAAATTATGCTTCTATCAGGGATTGGAGAGATGAATGACAGGACTAAGCACCTCATCTAGGAGTCTCCTCGATTACCCTTCAGCAGTCTAGCTGTCTGTGTGTTCAGTTCATGTTCAGCTATGATGATTATTTTATGCTAATAAAGTAATATTATGTAGTTTTAAACTGAGACAGGAATAAGCAAAATGAGCCTAGAGAGGACTCTGCAGCTGTGTAGACTGACTGTATAAGGTCCTTGGGGGAATGTGATTATCAGAAGACTGAATCATCATTAGGATAATTAGTGTACTTGGCAACTACATTAGTGGAATTATTGTCATTGCTCACAGCTTGTCAGTGCAAGATTTTTTGATCTGGTAAATTTCACTTTTACAAATGCAACTGACCATGTGTATGAAATCAAGAGAAGTAAACACTTTTGCTATTTCTATTCAGTTCCAGAACCAACAAATGAAAAGTGAATATATTTAAGCCCAAAAGGGGGTACTTTTTGAATTAAATGGTTATCTTGCAACTGTCCTGGATATAAACTTAAGTAATTAAAATAAAACATGCTGCTGTTTATGAACAGATTATCCATTTAATTTTCAGTGCCTATTATGAGTCACTTCTTAAAAGATAAATATTGAGGTCATTTTTGTAGTTGAAGTATAGTTGGTTTACAATGTTGTGTTAGTTTCAGGATACAGCACAGTGATTCAGTTATTTCTGTGTGTATGTATATATATGTATATACACACATACATATGTATGTATTCTTTTTCAGATTCTTTTTCCTTATAAGTTATTACAAAATATTGAATATAGTTCTGTGTGCTATACAGTGGTCCTTGTTTGTTATCTACTTTATGTATATTAGTGTGTATAAGTTAATCCCAAACTCCAAAAATATGAAACATTTCACAAATTTGCACATCATCTTTGCTCAGAGGCCATGCTCATCTTTTCTGTATCATTCTAATTTTTAGTTTGTGTGCTGTGGAATCCAACATGAGGCCATTCTTATATCTTAGTTATTACTTTGTTTGATATTCTGTGGATCTGCCATGAATGTTCACATGTGGTTTCCACTCTGTAGATTCTACTTTGGAATAAATCACACCTTGAAAAAGTACAAAGGAGCTGCTCATATATAGTTAGTATTCAGTGATATTGTTTCTGTTTGCTTGTTAAGTAAGCTAAATGTCTTTATTATTATTATTAATTTTACTTTACAATATTGTATTGGTTTTGCCATACATCAACATGAATCTGTCACAGGTAAGCTAAATTTCTGATTAAGGATAGCTGCCCTCTGATCATTCTATGATCCAATCACAACAGAGCATTGACTGTTCAGGTTTGACAAAATTATCTGTTCTGTCCTAGAGAGTGACAGCTTTGCTCCACGTGATGTTTACCATTGTTTTCACTAGGCTGAACTTTGAAGCACAAAGCTGTCCAATTTGTCATGTTTTGCTTATTTCATCAAATTGATTGGGTGAATACTCACTATACAGAAACTCTATCTTTTCAACTTTTCACCAAGTTTACCTTTTCTCAATAAGAAGGTGAAGGACCATGTGTCTGTCCTTACTGAAAGAGTATGAAAAGTTGTTGAAAGTCTTATTGTTTTTTGTCATGCATATTTGGGCCATACATTATTTTTTGGACCCTCTTTTCCTCTATTTTTTTTTTTTTTTTCATCCCTCCTGTCCCTATAAGAATAGTCAATCTTGGCAAAAGTCATAAAGCTGACTTGTTTTCAGGAATACAGGGAATGGGAAGAAGCTCCTTGACATTATCTTGGCAATGATTTTTTGGATATGACTCTGAAAGCAAACACAACAAATGCAAAAATCAACAAATGTGACTATGTCAGACTTAAAAACTTCTACACAGGAAAGAAACAACAAAATGAAAAGCAGTCTGCAGAATGGGAGAAAGCTTTCACAAATTGTATTTCAGTTAAGGGATTGATGATCAAAAAATATAAAGCACTTACACAACTCAATGGCAACAAAAATCCAATTAAAAACCAAGCAAGGAAATGAAATAGACGTATTTCCAAAGAATGCATTCAGATGGCCAATGGGTACATGAAAAAATG
The DNA here is from genome assembly GCA_006410615.1 of Neotragus moschatus. NCBI lineage: Eukaryota > Metazoa > Chordata > Mammalia > Artiodactyla > Bovidae > Neotragus > Neotragus moschatus. The sequence continues at coordinate 1,505,914 of SJYA01002484.1, read as the reverse complement.
CTCAACATCACTAATTATTGGGAAATGCATATCAAAGCATCAGTAAGATATCACCTCATACCTCTTAGAATGACTATCGTCAATAAGATGAGATAGCAAGTGTTGGTGAGAATGTGGAAAAAAAGAGAACTCTTTATATACTGTTGGTGGGAATGTAAATTGGTACAGTTACTATGGAAAACAATATGGAGGTTCCTCAAGAATTAAAAGTAGAACTGCCATGTGGTCTAGCAAGTTCACTTCTGGGTATATACTCAAAGAAAATGGAAGCAGGGTGTTTAAGAGATATAATCATTTCTGTGTTTATTGTAGCATTTTTATATTGCCCAAGATAAGCAAGCAACCTAAATGCCCATCAACAGATGAATGGATCAAAGATGTTTGTGTATGTGTGTATTTGATGCTTGAAAAAATAAGGGTTAGAGGCGCTAACCCTCCCCATAATGGAAAAATGGAGTGTAACTTTACAGATTTTCATGGTTCTATGTCCTCAGGTTCAACCAAACTTGAACAGATTTAGTGAAAGAAATATGCTTACAAGTGGACCCAGGCATTTCAAATCCATGTTTTTCAAGTGTTCACTGTATATGCTATACACCGGAATCGTATTCAGCCATGAGAAGGAAAGATATCCTGCCTTTCCTAGTATTCTAGTATTCTGGATGGACCTTGAACACATTATGGAAAGTGAGATCCGTCAGACAAAGAAACACACATACTATACAATATCACTTATGTATGGAATCTAAAAATGCCAGACTCATAAAAGCAGAGAGTAAAATGGTATTTCCAGGGATTGAGGGTAGATGTATAGGACAGATGCTGTTTAAGTGTACAAACTTGGCAGTGAGTGGTAAATATATCCTAGAGGTTTAATGCATAGTATCATGAATATAGAGAACAGTATTATAATCACCAAACTTACTGAGAAACTGGAAGTTAATGATTTCAACCACTAAAAAGATATGATACTTGTATAATTCAGTAGAGATTCTAATTATCATCCCAGTGGAAATCACATTACAATGTATTAATGTATAAATTTAACATGCTGTAACCTTATACAGCTGGTGGAGGTCTTCCTTGGTGACTCAGATGGTAAAGAATCTGACTGCAATGCAGGAGATCTGGGTTTGATCCCTGGGTTGGGAAGATCCCCTGGAAGGGAGGGCATGGCAATCCACTCCAGTATTCTTGCCTGGAGAATCCCCATGAACAGAGCAACCTGATGGCTATAGTCCATGGGTTTGCAAAGAATCAGACATGACTGAGTGACAAAGCACAATGTACATAGCACAATCTTATATTGAATCAATGTTATATGTCATATAATTTTTTAAAAAATGAATTAGGGGAATCTGACAATGGATGTGGAGAAGACAATGGAAACTCACTCCAGTACTCTTTTCTAGAAAATCCCATGGATGGAGGAGCCTGGAAGGCTGCAGTCCATGGGGTCACTAAGAGTTGGACACGACTGAGTGACTTCATTTTCACTTTTCACTTTCATGCATTGGAGAAGGAAATGGCAACCCATTCCAGTGTTCTTGCCTGGAGAATCCCAGTGTCAGCGGAGTCTGGTGGGCTACCATCTATAGGGTTGCACAGAGTCAGACAGGACTGCAGAGACTTAGCAGCAGCAGCAGCAGCAGACAACGGATGCAGGGATATCAGAACCTACTCCTCAAACTCACTGTCTTTTCTATGGAAGATAAAAAATCATTTATTGTGCTTTGTCCATTAAAAGAGGACCCCATATGTGTACTTTGAAAAATACTAAAAATTCTTTACCAGCAAATAAATATCACAGTCAATAAAAGTATAAAAAGTTAAATATTTAAGAACAAAATTCAGACATTTATAAAAGCTTATAATCAGAAGTAATTTTTTCAGTTGTAAGTAAAAATAAAAATAAAATATTGAAAAACTAAAATATAACACCTAGATAATAAACATTACAACTCATAATAGGATTGGGTTTGTAAATGAGCATATAACAGTTCTGTGTCCCCAAACAGGGAAAGGGGTACATGTCTAAAGAAGACTGAACCTCTCCCTGTTAGTTCAGTAACTGTTGAAATGTGGCACATTTTTACCTTCTTTTTTAACTTCATAACAACAATTCTATCATTCTTTTTCAAAAAACATTTTTATTTATTTACTTTTGGCTGGACTGAGTCTTCATTGCTTTGTGCAGGCTTTCCTTAGTTGTGACAAGTGGTGGCTACTCTTAACTGCAGTGCATAGACTTCTCGTTGTGGTGGCTTTTCCTGTCGTAAAGCACAGGCTCTAGGTGCAAGGGCTTCAGTAGTTGCAACACATGAGCTGGTGGGCCCTTGAGTGTGGGTTCAGTGGTTGTGGCACATGGGTTTATTTGCTCCATGATGTGGAATTTTCTGGACCAGGTATTGAACCTATGTCTCCTGCATTGGCAGACAGATTCTTATCCACTGAGCCACCAGAGAAGTACTCTATCATTCTTTAAAAAATCTCTGTTCCAACACCTTTCATAATACTCAATTTACTGCATGTAATAAGGGCTTACTAGAGTCAAGAGACACTAAAGAACATTTAGTAAACAACTAGATGAATGTAATTAATTCTGATTCAGTTCTATATAAATTAGTTAATAATAGCTGTGAAAATCCAATTGTAGCTAAAGCACAGGCATTTTCCCCACGCAAATTGTTTTAGTGGGAGTATCAATTTTAAGTGATAAATGATTGGAAAATTATACTGACCAAATCACTGCAGGCTACTAAATATTCTACTCAGAATATCTACATGTTTCATTCTTAACCATTCATACTTGTTACCATTAAGAGTCTGCTATTCAAGTCAAGTGCTTTTTCATCAGAGAGAATTAATCATCTTGATAAATTCCACCTATATTTCAGGTACTTTGGCACTGTAATTTTTATTTTATCTAATCTTTTCTTTATTGTAACTGTTATGTGTAACAGATGAGGTTAGTTATTTTCTTTGCTGTTTAGTCTGAGTGGATCTAGATGTAAGTAGATGCCTGAGTGAATATGCAATGGATATTTCCCTATGTTTTTTCATATACTGAAATAGAATGTATGTAGAAGAAGTTTCACAAGTCCATCAGTTCAGTTCAGTTCAGTCGCTCAGTTGTGTCTGACTCTTTGCGACCCCTTGAATCACAGCACACCAGGCCTCCCTGTCCATCACGAGCTCCTGGAGTTCACTCAGACTCACATCCATCAAGTCGCTGATGCCATCCAGCCATCTCATCCTCTGTCATCCCCTTCTCCTCCTGCCTCCAATCCTTCCCAGCATCGGAGTCTTTTCCAATGAGTCAACTCTTCTTCACATGAGATGGCCAAAATAATGGAGTTTCAGCTTTAGCATCATTCTTTCCAAAGAAATCCCAGGGCTGAGCTCCTTTAGTTATCTGTAAAATAAAGTTTAGAGTTAAAATCATAGATGTCTACATAATTTATGAGCTTGTCTTTTTTTCTTTTTTGGCCTTTCTGCTGAGCTTATAGGGTCTTAGTTCCCTGACCAGGAATGGAAGCCATGCCACCTGAAGTGGAAACAAATCTCTACGAGCTTAATTCAGACATCATTGATAAATATGCTTATATGAAATGCTTTTCTTTTTCATTTTGTTCTAAGAATGCTTTAATATCTGAATAGGCTCAGAATGCCTTGACATTTCTCTTAATTCCCTGAGCGATTTAACTCATCATCTTATATCTCTGCCCAAAACCAAAATTCTCTGTCATCAGTGAATTCTTCGCATCCATAGACAAAGACGATAATATGCATCTGTATCTGAGCCTGCACTCCTAATTATAGAAATCAAAGCCCTTATTTTTAATATTTATGCATGTGATTTCTAAGGTGCAATTTTCTTTTTTTTTAAATTTAGTTTTATTTTTAGTTGGAGGATAATTCTTTCATAATATTGTATTGGTTTCTGCCATACATCAACAGGAATCAGCCATAGGTTCCCTCCCTCTTGAACCTCCCTCTCTCCTTGCACCCCATCATACACCTCTAGATTGTCACAGAGCACTGGATTTGGATTCCTTGCATCATACAACAAATTCTTACTGGCTATCTATTTTACATATGGTAATGTATATGTTTCAATGCTACTGCCTCAAATCATCCCACCCTTTCCTTCCTCTCCTGTGCTCAAAAGTCTGTTCACTCTGTATAATAGGCTCTAGATTCATCCACTTCATTAGATCTGAGTCAAATGCATTTACTTTTATGAGCAAGTAATAGTCCACTGTTTATATGTACTACATCTTCTTTATTTATTCATCTGTCAGTGGACGTCTAGGTTGCTTCCATGTCCTGGTGATTTTCTTAAATACTTGAACTGCATTGAAATTAGTGACTGATCATTATCTTAGCCTTATTCTATCAGTTCAGTTCAGTCAATCAGTCATGTCCGACTCTTTGAGACTCCATGAATTGCAGCACGCCAAGCCTCCCTGTCCATCACCAACTTCCAGAATTCACTCAAACACACATCCATTGAGTCGCTGATGCCATCCAGCCATCTCATCTTCTGTTGTCCCCTTTTCCTCCTGCCCCCAATCCCTCCCAGCATCAGAGTCTTTTCCAATGAGTCAACTCTTCCCATGAGGTGGCCAAAGTACTGGAGTTTCAGCTTTAGCATCATTCCTTCCAACAAACACCCAGGGCTGATTTCCTTTAGAATGGACTGGTTGGATTTCCTTGCAGTCCATGGGACTCTCAAGAGTCTTCTCCAACACCACAGTTCAAAAGCATAATTCTTCAGTGCTCAGCTTTCTTCACAGTCCAACTGTCACATCCATACATGACTACTGGAAAAACCATAGCCTTGACTAGACGGACCTTAGTCGGCAAAGTGATGTCTGCTTTTGAATATACTATCTAGGTTGGTCATAACTTTTCTTCCAAGGAGTAAGCGTCTTTTAATTTCATGGCTGCAATCACCATCTGCAGTGAGAAAATCTTAGACCTAACATTACATAATGTTTATTATGCTTACCTATTCAGGGCCAGGTATTTTACTTGTTATTTATTTATTCTTTATGTACCACTTTATTGTTATATCCATTTTTTCAGCTGAGGAGGCAGTCTCAGAGGGTACTTATCTAACTTATAATCCTGCCACTAAAATTAGTAGAAGTAGGATTTAATTTTATTTCTGCTTGACATCATAGTCCATGTTATATATATTTTGATATTAAACACATTACTACTACTGTAAAGTAGATTGTGGTGTCCATGAGAATGAGCCTGAAGTGAAGTCGTTCAGTCGTGTCCAACTCTTTGCGACCCCATGGACAGTAGCCTGCACCAGGCTCCTCCATCCATGGGATTTTCTAGGCAAGAGTACTGGTGTGGGTTGCCATTTCCTTCTCCAGGGAATCTTCCTGACCCAGGGATCAAACCCAGGTCTCCTGCATTGTAAACAGATGCTTTACCATCTGAGCCACCAGAGAATGAGCCTGGCAGACCTTAATTTACAAGGCATTGACCAAGGGTCCCAGTCACTGCACTCTGAAAACCGTTTACACTAAGGCCAGTCTAAGAATGAGTACAGCAAGGATACAAAGGTGAATCCATTCCTAAGAGACAGGTCTTTTCTGAAGGCTGATCTTGGCTTGAACATTCCCCACTGCCTTCCCCATTGGACCTTTTTTAGACTGCACAGCAGCCTAGGACACACACATCCACTTCATCTTCTCTTCCTCTCCTTTTCTCAGGGTGTGACTTACATGGAAATCTTACTAGTGGCTTTCACACAGATATTTTCCCTAGTAAAATCCTTTCACATTAAAAAAAAAAGGAAGCCATCTCCATGAACTTTTAAGGTTCTGGTGATCAGGAGCATGCTAAGATATCCCCTCCAAATGGAAAGAAAAGGGCTAAATCTTACATTCCCTCTCACAGTGCTTGATAGGCCTTTTTTTTTGGGTTCTAGGATTCACAAAGTGCTTTTCTAGAACTTAAAATTGTGTGACAGTCTAGGAAGATTCTTCACAACCATCTGTCCCTCTCTCCTTCACCTGGAATCACATTTATGTCACTGTCTGAGGCTCTCTCAGTCTTACCTGGTTATTTACATAATTTGTCTCACACAGTCTTTTCTCCTAACGTAAAATCTGTGCAGTTTAGTTCTGTCTTGACATCTGCTTCTTAGAACACACTGACTTACATATATGTTAGTCAAAAAATATATTATATTATATAATTTTTACTGGTGAAATTATTAGACTAGGCTATATGGGATTAATTATGCTAATAAAAGCAATTTCCTATTTCATATGGTGATTAAAATTTGTTACAAGTGAGTTAAGCAATGTCACTACAATTGTGAAAATAACAAATTAATGAGAGCTATGTTTACCACAAGGGTAACCTCCAACTAAAAACATTGTTATTAAATAATCTACATAAATATTATGAGAACTACAATTAAAGTATGTAAAATTTCTAAGTAGACAATAAAAGAAACAAAGGGAAAAATTTCTAAGTAGACAATAAAGGAAATAGACTTTTAATTATGAGAGAACCAATTCAATGCATTAGAGATAATTAGAGAAACAATGAAAATGTCAAGAGACAATTTGTTGACAAACAGTTCATTTATTGACTTTTATTTCTGGCTATCATGCAGTGACATGGGCATTCTCATAATATTTATCAGATTGTACTTTCTTACTAATAATTTTCTTGCATATCCTTTATCCCAACTGTTTTTTTTGTTGTTGTTGAAAATCTTTAGAGATTAATAAAAATAATTATCATAGTTTATAGATTCAGGTATGCAGTAATAATTATAATAAAAGTATTTTAAAAGATATCTCAGGAAAAATATATTTGTATTATTTGCAATGAGTTGTCAAGTGTAAATTTCATACTGAGCTGCAGGATATATGAGGGTTTTCTATGTTTATTCATAACAGAACTACACAATCTGACACACTGTTATAAGCAATTATTGTTATAAGCAATTATTAAATAATTATGGAGTAAATTAAAAAACTGTTAATGACCAGTTAAGGCACATGAAATAGTAGAAACAAGTAAATATTAAGAAATAGTATAAATCATTACACATATACTCTATGTTAAACATATATTGTATGTTTAAACATACAGATTAAAGTGTGAGATGCAGTAACCAAAACTCATTCCAAAGATAACAACCTTTACTTTCCAATATACAGATTATATATAATAATTTTCTTTACACTAGTCAGAATTTCTTTTTCAACAAAATCTTTCGTAAGTTGGAAAATAAAGTATTCAAAGGGAATAAATTAAGCAGAAGTCTGAGAAACAGCTTTCAGCAGAAAAATTAGGAACACATAATCTGCTTAGAACATCAACACTAGTTCCTTTGTTAATGACAGAAGCCCGTTTACCCAAACACCTACAAAAAGCTTTAATCCTTCCAGAGTCCCAAACATAAATGCCCTAAACTGTAGTCTGTTCATGATATGATTTAAAATCCACTGTTCTGATACTTGTTCTATATTAGTCTAGCATTGTTATAATAAAATACCAGAAGATTGGGTGGCTTGATCAAAAGAAATTATTATTTTTTTATAGTTCTGGAGGATGTAAGTCCAAGATCAAAGTGAGAGAAGGTTTGGTTTCTTCTGAAGCCTCTCTCCTTGGCTTGTAAGTGTCCTCCTGTGACCTTTTCTCTGCATGCACACGGTAGGTATGTCTTCCTCGTAAGTTCCACTCATAGGGCCTCATTTAACCTAAATTATATCCTTAAAATCTATATCTCTAAATAGAGTGACACTGAGAGTTAGGACTTCAGTGTATGAATTTGGGGAGAACACAATTCATAATACTTCCTAGTTCTATTTTGTGTGATTGTATATATAATCAACGGTGTTAACTCTTTGACATGGAGCATCAATTCTATGTGAAAGTAGACCTCTTAAAAGTTTTAATGCAAATTTCCTTTCATAACTACAATTCAGACATTATATAAAGATTTTAATCTGTCTATCCATAGTTTAATCTGTCTATCCATAGTTTAATCTGTCTATCCATAGAAAACAGACTTGTTCCAAATAGGAAAAAGAATATGTCAAGGCTGAATATTGTCACCATACTTATTTAATTTATATGCAGCGTGCACCATGAGAAACACTTGGCTGGAGAAGCACAAGCTGGAATCAAGATTGCTGGGAGAAATATCAATAACCTCAGATATGCAGATAATGCCACCCTTATGCAGAAAGTGAAGAAGAACTAAAGAGCGTCTTGATGAAAGTGAAAAAGTTGGCTTAAAGCTCAACATTCAGAAAACAAGGATCATGGCATCTGATTCCACCACTTCATGGCAAATTGATGGAGAAAAGTGGAAACAGTGTCAGACTTTATTTCTTTGGGCTCCAAAATCCCTGCAGATGGTGACTGCTGCCATAAAATTAAAAGACACTTATTCCTTGGAAGAAAAGTTATGACCAACCTAGACAGCATGTTAAAAATCAGAGACATTACTTTGCCAACAAAGGTCTGTTTAGTCAAGGCTATGGTTTTTCCAGTGGTCACGTATGGATGTGAGAGCTGAACTATAGAGAAAACTGAGCACCGAAGAATTGATGCTTTTGAACTGTGGGGTTGGAGAAGACACTTGAGAGCTCCTTGGACTGCAAGGAGATCCAACCAGTCCATCTAAAGGAAATTAGTCCTGAATGTTCATTGGAAGGATTGATGCTGAAGCTGGAGCTCCAATACTTTGGCCACCTGATTTGAAAAACTGACTCAGCTGAAAAGACCCCTATGCTGGGAAAGACTGAAGGCAGGAAGAAAAGGGGATGACAGAGGATGAGATGGTTGGATGGCATCACCGACTCAATGGACATGAGTTTGAGTGAACTCTGGGAGTTGGTGATGGACAGGGAGGCCTGGTGTACGGCAGTCCATGGAGTCACAAAAAGTCAGACACTATTGAGCGACTGAACTGAACTGATTCATAGTTTAACCTTGAACTTTAAAGATTTTCGTATGTAACTCATTTTGCTTTCTCAACAATGACTTAATTTTGTATGCAAATTTTGGAGACACTGAGGATTTACTTGACCTTATATAGTATTTTGTGCTCAGTTGTGTCCAACTCTTTGTGCCCCCATGGTATATAGTCTGCCAGGCTCCTCTGTCCATGGGATTCCTCAGGCAAGGATAGTGGAGTGGGGTACCATTTCCTACTCTAAGGAATCTTCCCAACCCAAGGATCAAACCTGTGTCTTTTGGGTCTCTTGTGTCTCCTGCATTGGTAGGTGGATTCTTTACAACTAATGCCACCTGGGAAGCACATATGTTATTTTAGGTCAGAATAATTAGTTCAGGTCAGTCAGTCAGTCCAGTTCAGTCAGTCTTATCTGTCTCTATAATATTCATATTTGTTATTTTAAAGATTTGAATAGTCATTAGTGAAAATGAGTATTATTCGAGTTTCAAGATGTTGTTGCCCTTGAGAATCAGAGACTTGAGTGAAGGAGAAGCTAAGGAGCTGATCATAGACTAATAGCATCCATAAATTCATGGTAGTTTGTGTAGGCTATTAAAGCTCAGAGCTATAGGCTATGACTTACCACATTATAGGGGCAAAACAATTTTCTCAGTGTAATTTAATATTTTGAATTCCAGCATAATGAGCACAGATTACTGTGTTACTATGCTGTTGGTTTCATTATATTTCAAGTCATCTAACAAGATCCATAAGAAATAGTCAATTGATAATTATTGACAAATGAAATAGATCAATGATAGATGGGGAAGTGGAGAAGGCAATGGCACCCCACTCCAGTACTCTTGCCTATAAAATCGCATGGATGGAGGAGCCTGATGGACTGCAACCCATGGGGTCGCTGAGTTGGACACGACTGAGCGACTTAACTTTCACTTTTCACTTTCATGCATTGGAGAAGGAAATGGCAACCCATTCCAGTGTTCTTGCTTGGAGCATCCCAGGGACGGGGGAGCCTAGTGGGCTGCCATCTATGCGGTCGCACAGAGTTGGACAAGACGGAGGTGACTTAGCAGCAGCAGCAGCAGCAGCAGAAGCAGCAGATGGGGAAGAATTTTTTTGGCAGGATTTTTGAAAAATTAGAACTCATATGAAAATCACAGGTTGCCACTAACCATCAGAAAACTGTTGAGGAACTGTATAGTTCTTGAGTATATCTGAATGAGTAGTGAGTAGTACAGTAATTTAAGTATGTGATGCTACATTTTAATAGTCAATGATATGGTTATTAGGGCATCATATTGTTTGTATCATCACTGCTATAATGAAGGCTGTTTATATGACAGCTTCTCCAATGAATGCTGTCATTCTAGTCAGTTTAATGGTATGTGTCCCCCCCTTCCCCTACAATGGCCCCTTTTATAACCTGTGAGAATAATCAAAAGAGCCATTCAATAAATATGTCAAAATAATCTTATGTTCCTTCTCTGCATTGCCCCATGTCTGTCCCTACCCAATAAATTAATGAAAACCAAATTCAATTTAGAAAAAAGCTACATTATATATGTATGATATATATATATGTATATATGTGTGTGTGTGTATATATATATGTATATATATATATATAAAGCACATGTGAAAAGTCAAGTTGCTCAGTTGTATCTGACTCTTTGTGACCGCATGGATTGTAGTCCACTAGGCTCCTCCATACATGGAATTTTCCAGGCAAGAGTACTGGAGTGGGTTGCCATTTCCTTCTCCAAAAAAGCACATATATATTCATTTTCCCTATGCATCTCTACCAAAATTTTCAGCTTATATTTAGGAGATTGCTTACTTTAATGAATTTCTAAACCTCCATCTTTTTCTCATCATGGCTTTGAGACAGTCTTTTCCTATGCTCATAAAACAGCAGTGCTGTTTCCTCTTGATACAGGAGAAAACTAAGAGCATAGAAAGAGACTGTCTCAAAGCCATGATGAGAAAAAGGTAAAGGTTTAGAAATTTCATTAAAATAAGCAATGTCCTAAATATAAGCTGAAAATTTCAGTAGAGGTGCATAAGGAAAATGAACTGAAAATGAAAAATAATATGGATTGAAGAATTTATTTTCAGAGGGAAATCTGAAAGTTAGAAACAGATCAGTGTGACACAGCAAGTGAAACAGAATTACTTTATAACCAGCTGGCTATCTAACTTAGAGAAATGAAAACTTCTGTTCATATGAAACTGGGCAGGAATATATCTTTAAATCACTAAACTACTCACACGAGTCTTTTAACAGGTGAATGGATGAACTATAGTACATCTATTCAATGGAATAATACCAAGCAAGAAAAAGGAACAAACTATTGGTAAACACAGTATTAGAGGTGATTCTCAAAGGCATTTTGCTGAGTCAAGAAGTTATTTCCCAAACCTTACATACTACAGGATGCTATTTTATATGATATTTTAGAGAAGGGAAGCACTATATGATGGAGAAGGCATTGGCACCCCACTGGTGCCAATGCCTGGAAAATGTGGATGGAGGAGCCTGGTGGGCTGCAGTCCATGGGGTCGCTAAGAATTGGACACAACTGAGCGACTTCACTTTCACTTTTCACTGTCATGCATTGGAGAAGGAAATGGCAACCCACTCCAGTGTTCTTGCCTGGAGAATCCCAGGGATGGGGGAGCCTGGTGGGCTGCTGTCTATGGGGTCGCACAGAGTCGGACATGACTGAAGCCACTTAGCAGCAGCAGCAGCAGCACTATATGAACAGAAGTCAGTGGATGTCAGAGGTTAGTTTTGGAGGGAGCACAAATGAGTTTTGGGGATGATGGACCTCTTTTGTATCCTTTTTATAGTGGTCTTTAGACAAACTTATACATGTACTAAAAGTCATAGACTTGTCCACCAAAGTCAGTGAATTTTTGATGCTTATACTTTAATATTAGACATAACACAAAAGGAAGGAAGGAATGGACATAAACAGAGGAGAGAAGGAAACAGATGGAGAAAAAAGGGGAAAATGGGAAGGAATAGTTTCATGCTGATTTGACAAAGCTGTGGAAATCTTTAGCTATTCCTTAGAAAATTTCTAAGAAAATGAGTACCAGCTTGCTTCATTTGCAATATCCAGTGGTTAAAATAGTTCAATCTTCTGAAGAAGATAGCAACAAAATCTCCATTTTTAATTTACATATTTGATGAAACCTAAAGTATATTAGCAACTAAGTCCCATATAAAAATTGACAAGTCTTGAATTTTATCAAAATAGTTTGAAATTGACTGATATACATTCTTAAATTATAAATATAGTAACAAATGAATTTTTAATATTATATATAACCTCAAAAATTACATGAGCTTCTATTTTAAAATTTCATGTCATTATAATACACAGTATCGTTTATTTTCATAAGGCATCTTCACCATTTTGATGAGCTAGTTCTTTACATCCTACATTTATACCTCGTGCCATTGTATTGTTAATATATTACGAAATAGGTATTGAGATTTTATGCTCAGGAGACAGAAAAGTTGGTATGAAGTTAAGAGTTCTTTGTTATGAAATGTGAGCTACATATTTTAGGAAAGGAAAAGCTCTAGTAGTAGAGGTCATTATGAGTTACAATAAGGTGAATTGATCGGGTTGCCACAGAGTTAAAACGCTCCTGTGTATATGTATATGGATGTGAGAGTTGAACTGTGAAGAAGGCTGAGCACCGAAGAACTGATGCTTTTAAACTGTTGGGTTGAAGACTCTTGAGAGTCCCTTGGACTGCAAGGAGATCCAATCAGTCCATCCTGAAGGAGATCGGCCCTGGGATTTCTTAGGAAGGAATGATGCTGAAGCTGAAGCTCCAGTACTTTGGCCACCTCATGCGAAGAGTTGACTCATTGGGAAAGACTCTGATGCTGGGAGGGATTGGGGGCAGGAGGAGAAGGGGACGACAGAGGATGAGATGGCTGGATGGCATCATTGACTCGATGAACATGAGTCTGGGTGAGCACCGGGAGTTGGTGATGGACAGGGAGGCCTGGTGTGCTAGGATTCATGGGATCGCAAAGAGTCAGACACGACTGAGCGACTGAACTGAACTGTATATATGCATGGTGGTTTAATCGCCAAGTCATGTCCAACTCTTGGGACACCATGGACTGTAGTCCACCTGGATCCTCTGTCCATGAGATTTCCCAGGCAAGAATGCTAGAATAGGTTGCCGTTCGTTTCTCCAGTATATATGTATGGTTGGCCAACAAATTTCATTCGAGTATTTCTAGAACATCTTACAGAAAAACCCAAACGAACTTTGTTGGCCAACCCAATAAAACAGCACTGTTCTTTGCACATAATAAATTACCAGTTATTAATTTGACTGTTCACAAATACATCTATAGTCAATATATACTTTAAAATATGAATAAATATTCAATTATTAAATTATTATTTCAACAATAATTCATATCCTCTACAGTGAAACATGTTCAGTAACTTTGTAACCTATACTTAGGTAGGCACTTTATGTATGTAACAATTGAGTATATTTTACTGTTTATTTGCATAATTTAAATGAAGGCAATTCAAAAATTGCAATGTAGCACACATCATAAATTTTATTTTCATTAAAAATATTTTTAGTTACTGTTTGCAGAATTAAACATTGGCATTTTTTTCTGTACCACTAGAGGCCATTGTATCCTTTCTTAAACAAATAAATGCATATGCAAATCAAAACCTTAATTTGAGAGGCATTTATAAATAATCTAGAGGAATTCATATGTTGTATAACAGAATGAACACCATGCGGTTTCAGGGTAGAAAGCTCTCTCTACTTCACTGCTCTACATACTTGATTTGATTGGTAGCTATAACTGAAGGAAACTTGATTTTCTGGTGGGAAGACTGACTTGTGTTACGGAAAATTCAAAGAAAATTTTTAAAAAATAAAAACTGCATGAGAATATTTCAGAATTCACCAAAGATTTTGTCATGTAAATTATTTTTAGTTACATTCTTTGAAATGTAACTTTGAAGAATAAGATTCCCATCAAATGAATGAAAAACTTTAGAATTCTTGAAGTGTATTACTTTTTAATGTGAAGTGATGATAAACAACAAAGTTATGGTATTTATTTCTCTTTAGGAAAAACTGTGTGAGATATTTTTAAAGAAATACATAATAATATCATGCATATGTGAAGGGGAAAAAGTATGAAAGTACTGAAGTAATTCCAAAAGTTAGCATAAAATTTCCATCTTGTTTTTCATTTTAGTGAATTCAGAGTTTATGATTTGCATAATAATCTCTCAAGCTGCTTTTCTGAGGTTAGAACACCAAATCAGCAAGTTTACTGCTATTGTGCTTTTATCATTAGGTGATCTTCTAGAGTTAATCTAAGAGAAATTTATGTAAATAAATTATTGTTGTAACACATTATTTATTTTTATTATTACGTTTACTCTTTCCTCAAAAATAGTAATGGGAAAACATTATTAAAATAATATATATGTAGTCTGTTTTGAAGGTCAGGTAGGTATATGAATTAAACCATAAAATAACCTGTAATAATTACAGTTACCTTTTGAACATGATCTGTATTATTGCCAGAGTATAAAAATCATTTGAAATCATGATATATTAGCAATTAAAGAGCAATGTTATACCTTAATGGCCCTGATTAAGTGATATAGAAAAATTAAACTCCACCATAATTTTACACTTTATTGTATATAGAACCACTGATTGAAATATCATTGCAATCTTCTTAGATAATTATAGAAGAGGTAGGAGATTTTCAGAGACAAAATGATTTTCGCTTGAATTCAGGAAAGTAGAACCAATCCATTTAAAAACAAAAGCTGAGCACATATTCTTGGGTTACATAAAATTCAAAAATCCTTATCTGTGTTAATGGGGAAAGGTCTGTAATAAGTTATTTTACATTTCAAAGTAACAAGACTAATACATGCTATTTTATTAGCTGGTAGCTCAGGCTTTTCTAAATATAATCAATGCGTGTTTACAATGGAATTTTTCATGAAAATGGAACAAATTTCTTACGATTTCACTGAGTTTGATGACCTGTCTAAATCTTAGACATCAGCAAATGTAGCCCATTTAAAATGATACTGAAAATTATGAAGTTAGATCACTTTTGTTTCAAATTTTTAAGAATATCCAAGATAAAGAATATAGCCAAATTAGGTTGTGAATTTTTGTTACTATCAAGAAACATGAATTATTATTTTATTTTTCCCTTATTCATTCATTTGTTGGTGAATACTTAGGTTGTTTCCATATCATCTGATATGAACTTGGATGTATAGATGTCTCTTGATATCCTTGTTTTCATTTTTTTGGGTATATAGTCAGAAGTAGAATTGCTGGATCACATGTTCTATTTTTAAATTTTTGAGGGATATCCATATTGTTTTCCATAGTGGTTGCACTAATTTACATACCAAACAAGAGTGCATGTTAACTTCTTTTCTTGCACATCCCCGACAACACTTGTTATCCCTCTTCTTTCGATGAGAGTTATTGAAACAATATAAGGGAATAACTCACTGTGGTTCTGATTTCCATTTCTGTGATGATTAGTGGTACTGAGCATCTTTTCAGGTACCTATTGGCCATTTGTATGTCTTCATCAGTAAATGTCTATTCAGTTCCTCTGCCTATTTTTCAATCAGCTTGTCTTCCTTTTGATAGTATGAGTACCTTAGTTATTTTGGAAGTTAACCCTTTATCATAAATGTGATCTGTAAATATTTTCTCTTATTCCATAAGTTGTCTTTTCACTTTTGATGGTTTCCTTTATTGTGCAGAATCTTTTTAGTTTGATGTAGCCTCACTATATCTAACAAAAGCTGAATCACATATTCTTGGGTTACATGACATTCAAAAAACCTTATCTGTGTTAATGGGGAAAGGTCTGTAACAGGTTATTTTACAGCTCAAATTAGCAAAACTAATATATGTTATTATATTAGCTGGTAGATAAAAAACTTTTCTAAGTATAATAAAATTTTTAAAAAGGGGTGAGGGTAGACATCCTTGCTTTTCTTGACTTTACTTTTGGTTTCAAATCCAAAATATCGTTGTTAAGACCAATGTCAAGGTGTTTAGCCCTTATTTTTCTTCTAGGAGTCTTACGGAAATTCTACTAACTGCTGATTGGGTAGTACTAGGGTATGTTTTTATTGAAAAAGAATGCACATTAAGTGGATCTTTGTATTTCAAACTCATGTTGTTCAAAGGTCAATTGTATTTTCATTTGTGTCTTTTTCAATATCTTTTATTAATGTCATATTAATAGTTTTCAGTGCACAGATCCTTCATCTCCTGGTTACATTTATTCCTAGATACTTTATTCTATTTGATGCAATTATGAATTAATCTCTTTTTCTGATATATTATTGTTTGTGTATAGACTTCAAATGGTTTTGTATATTAATATTATAACCTGCAAATTTACTAGATTTATTAGTTCTAGCCCTCTTTTGGTGGAGATTTTAAGATTTCTATATATAATGTTATACCATCAGCAAATAAGGACAGTTTTAATTTTTCTTCTCAATTTGAAGATTGATTTTTTTGGGGGGGGGTCTTTTTCTTATCTAATTGCCTTGACTAACAAATACTATTTTCAGTAAAAAAGGAGAGAGTAGACATCCTTGTCAGGTTCCTGATCTTAGAGAAAAAACTTTTCAGTTTTCACTGTTGAGTATGATGTTAGCTGTACCTGGGTCATATATTGAGTTATGTTCCATCAATTCCCAATTTGTTAAGTTTTTATCATGAAAGACTGATGAATTTTGTCAGATGCTTTTTCTGCATCTGTTGAGATACTCATAGGCTTTTTATCCTTCTATTTTGTTAGTGTGGTATATAATTTTGATTAATTGCAGATGTTGAACCATCCTTGCATTGCTGGAAAAAATCCCACTTGATTATGGTATTTGATTCTTTTAATGTATTGTTGAGTTTGGTATGCTAGTATTTTGTTGAGGATTTTTTTATCTGTGTTTTTCAGATACAATAGCCTATAATTTTCTTTTCTTGTGGTTTCCTTGCCTCATTTTGGTATCAGAGTAATGCTAGCCTCATAAGATGAACTTGGGAGTCTTTCCTTCTCTTTTTTTTTTTTTTAATTTTTATTTTTTAGTTTGTTTTGCTTTACAATACTGTACTCATTTTGCCATACATTGACATAAATCAGCCATAAGTGTACCTGAGTTCCCAATCCGGACCCCCCCACACACACACACCATCCCTCCGGATCATCCCCGCTCATCAGTGCCAAGCCTTTTGCATCGAACCTAGACCAGCAATCCATTTCCCTTATGATATCATACATGTTACAATGCCACTCTCCCAAATCCTCCCACCCTCTCCCTCTCCCACAGAGTCCAAAAGGCTGTTCTACACATCTGTGTCTCTCTTGCTGTCTCGCATACAGGTTTAACACCACCATCTTTCTAAATTCCATATATATGTGTCAGTATACTGTATTGGTGTTTTTCTTTCTGGCTCACTTCACTCTGTATAATTGGCTCCAGTTCCATCCACTTCATTAGAACTGATTCAAATGTATTCTTTCTGATGGCTGAGTGTTTTTAGAAATGCTTAAGAATGTTTGGTGTTGATTTTTCTTTAAATATTTGGTAGAACTCATCAGCAAAGCCATATAATCCGGAACTTTTCATTTTGGGGAAGTTTCTGATTGCCGATTCAGTCTCCTTATAGGTAATTGGTATTCAGATCTTCCTATTCTTAATGATTAATTCTCTGTAAATCATCTGTTTCTAGAAATTTATTCATTTTTTATAGGTTGTATAATTTGTTGGTACATAGTTGTTCATAACAATCAGTGTTCTTTTGTATTTCTGTGATATCAGTTGCAATGTCTCCCATTTCATTTTAAGGAGATTGATGCATAAAATTATTTTGTCTTCAGTTATATGCAATATGAATGATATCCATGTCTCCTTTCACTTGTTCCTTTATTTTAGTGGAACTGGGTATAAACAAACACTGCTGTAATAACTTTATATGTTTAGATAACTATTTTTGACTGTTGATCTATATCATCAAGATGTGTATGAAACTCTCATATTTATTCTGTGAATCAAGTTGCTAATATACCTGTCAATAATTTATGGGAGTCTGCCTTTCCTATTCATTCATTATATTAGTTCTCTTTAAAAGAGTGGGAAAATTGTTTATATTTTAACCTAATTTGCTGTAAGATTTCAAGTGATTTTTATCCTCAATATTAGGAAGTAAATCTGATTTTTAGCAGTTGGCCCAACTAAAATGTGGTACAGAAGTTAATGGTAGCTTTAATAGAATGTAATTTAAAATGTTGAATAGTAATTCTATTGATTTCCATCACCTTCTTTAGCCATATATGTGCCTTTCTGTAGACATTTCTACATATTGCTTTGAGTTGGTCAGCTTTAAGCACAAAGAATAGGGATCATTTTTTGTGGTATTTTGGTGTTTTCTAATCTAGTCAGGTATAATTTTAGATGCAAAAAGAAATGACCTAGTCACCATGTGCTGCCAGAGCCTTGTCATTCATTGTCTCAGGGGTGGAGTGGTCTATGCTCTTTTATGGATTTGTCTACATGACAGCAAGCTAACACTTTGGAAATTAATTAACATGAACATATGGAAGTGGGTGTTAATTTTATAACATACAAATTGGTTCAGTTTTACAAAATATTTCATGCAAATATTTTGTGTGAATAAAATAGGTTCCTAGAATCATTTGGAAACTTGAGGGAAAATATGTCTTAGTGATTCATGCTGACTAATTTCAATATAAGATAATGCATCTACATGGAAATCTTTTTCACTTTAGAAATTAAATAAGAAATTCTAAGACAAAACAATAGTTTACCTTGAATTATCAAGATTTTTTTTTTTTGCTTTTTTTTTTTTAATTGCAGTATAGTTGATTTACACAGTTGTTTTTCAGGTGTATAGCAAAATGATTCATTTATATATACATATTTATTTTTCAGATTCTTTTCCCTTATAGGTTATTATAAAATATTAAGTATAGTTCCCTGTGCTATACAATATGTCCTTCTTGGATATCTATTTTTATATATAGTAGTATGTATACTTAATCCCAAACTACTAATTTAGCCCCTCTTTTCCACTTTAGGCAGCTATAAGTTTGTTTTCTTTATCTATGGATCTGTTGCTATTTTGTATATAAGTTCATTTGTAGCATTTAAAAATTTTTTTTAGATTACTTGTATAAACAGTATCATGATATTTGTTCATTTCTGGCTTATTTCACTTAATAATCTCTAGGTCCATCCATGTTGCTGCAAATGGTCTTAGTTCATTCTTTTTTATGATGGCATAATATTCCATTGTATATATATATAAACGTAATTTTAGTTTTTTAGACCAACTCTCAATTTTTATACTCATAATTTTTTCATGTAAAATAATCTAGATTTTGGTTTTGTCTGTTTTACATAGTCAATACTATTCAAGTGAATTAAGTAAGTATTTTAAACACTGAAATAACTTTGAGATATTTTTGCATCTTGTTGTTTAGTCACTAAGTCATGTCTGACTCTTTGCAACCTTGTGGATTGTAGCCTGCCAGTCTCCTCTGTCAATGGGATTTCCCAGGCCAGAATACTGGAGTGGTTGCCATTTCTTTCTCCAGGGGATCCTCCTGACCCCGGGATTGAACCTGCATTTCCTACAGGCAAATTCTTCACCACTGGACCCACAGGGTAGCCCTTTTTTGCGTCTACGTGTTTTCAAATAACGGATTTGATAAATTTTCCATTTAGGCTGAGTATTTATTGGTGAAATTAATAAATGGGGAAATGATAGCAGTAAAGTTATGAAACCATCATAGAATATCATTTAATTGGACACCAGTTCTGTCTGTACTACAGTTAGATGCAGTTTACTCACTAGTCTTCCTTAGAACATATTTGTGGGAACCAATCAGTACTCTACCTCTGCATGAGTCTAAGCTACATTCATCTATAATGATTCATGGTTTGTCAAATGCAAGTTTCATAACAAGGATTGCAGTAATATATTATTTTCAGGTAGTTTCAGAGAGATTTATATATAAAAATTTGATAGGGATATATATTTATAGGCAGAAATAAAGTTTTAAAAAATTCTTTACTATCTTCATGTGTCTTTGTGCATTAGTTCAAATACACTCTTTCAATGTGCTTTCATTTGAAATAGAAAAGAGTGTGTTTTTTTTTAAGCGGCTATTTTGTCTTGGAAATAACATATTTTGAGTTCATCATTAGAAAAAATGTTTTTCATGTTAAATTCTAAAATCTTTATTTTTAATGCCATTAAAGATAAACATAAACAGGCAAGCTTAAGAAAAATGAAAAACAAAAACAACACTTTTTTGACACTTGATTATTTTGTAGATACCAGAATCTATGTAATATATAAGAATAATAGTTCAAATAATACTAGTAGTTTACCAGAGCTACCAAAAATGGGACCAGTTTTAAAGTAGTTAACCTGAGTTGTTTTGTAGAGTGTGCTATGTTTTATGCATAACAATTCTGTAATTGTGCATACATAGTGTATTTATTTCTCATTTCATGTAAAATTAATGTAACTGTTGCTGCCCGACCAGCATAATTATGGCAAATTGCTACCCCACAAGAAATTTTCAAAGACAGATTCACTCTTGGTGTAATTGAATGATATATGAATCTTTAACAAAGGTTTGGGCCCATAATCATTTTTGAAGAGGAAGAAGATATATGTATATAACACAATGGAAATGCAGGATCCACTATTGAGGGCAAATATCACTGAGCACAAGGAAAGGCAATTAAATAAAGATGGGGAAACATTTATTGCAGGTAGAAGTCCCTTGCAATTTTAAAGCTGTAATCTGACAGACTGCAGGGCACCAAACCCTGGGGCTTCCTTATGTTCCAGACTGAGCATATCTACAGAAACTTGAGGAATTTGTAACTTCAGGCTACAGTCAGGCAGCATATACATCCCTCTACCTTTGAGACATATGCATATCTTCTGCCTCACTCTATTCTCCCCCCTCATCTTGTTTTGATTAGTTGTTAAATACTGGTTTTGTTCTCAGAGGTAGATCAATACATATACATATAAGCATGTAAATAACTTACTATTATTAAGGAAATATTTCTACTGTGTATTTTGAAAGTCATTTTGTTTAAAATAAACTTTATTGTTTACCATTGTTTTAGATTTCCAGAAAAATGTAAAGGTAGTTCAGAGGGTTTCCATCTACCTCACATTCAGTTTTCCCTATTATTAGCATATTAGTATAGCATATTTGTTTCAGTTACTAAACCAAGTTTGAAAGATTTTTATTAATTAAAGTCCATAATTTTTTTCAGATTTCCTTTATTTTTGCATAATATCCTTCTGTTTCAAGATCCCATCGAGGATACACATTGGATGTAGTCATTATGTTTCCTTATGCTAAGTATTCTTGGCAGTGATAGTTTCTCAGACTTCCCTTGCTTTGAGAATGTTGACAGTATTGAGGAATACTGGTCAGATATTTTGCAGTTTAGCTCTATATTAGAATTTGTCTGATATTTTTCTCTATTTAGACTAGGGTTACTGGTCTTTGGAAGAAAGAACACAAAGATAAAACCTTAGTTTTGTAACATATCACAAATAAATACTATCAACATGATTTTTACTACTTATGTTGACTTGGACACCTGGCTGAGGATTGACAGATTTTTCCACTGTGAAATTATGGTGGAGTCAAACAACTCTGCATCTTCAATTGGAAAGTTAAATGTCTCATTACCATAGTGTACTTTTTAAAAGAAAGTTATTATGTGTAGCCTGCATTTGTGGAATAAGTCATGCTCTAACTCCTTGAAGGTAGGTTATTAAATAAATTATTTAGAATTCTTCTGCATGGAAAATTTTGTCTCTTCTTCTGTGATGTACTTATTTATTCAATCATTTATTTATGTCAGTGTGGACTCATGGATATTCATTTTATCATTGGCTTATGAATGAATATTTCTTTGTTCATATTTTTCTGGCTGTAGACATTAGCAGTTCTGCTCAGCTGTCTGCTTTATGACCCTTTAACATAACCCCTAAATGTAGAATAATCATGAGTTCATACTAATACAAAGAAATTATTGAATACGTTAACAAGTAGGGGAAAAGAGACAATCTTCCTGGTCTGAAGAATTCCAAACAATTTATAGAGATATTTACCTTCAAGAAAATGGAACATTAACTCCCCAGTTCTTAAGTGTGGACTATATCTAGTGATATCCTTCAAAAGATTCACTATGAAAAAGGGAATAAAAGTAATAACTTTACAGTAGAAAACCTGAAAAACACTACTTCATCCAGATAACTAAGGTCAACGTTAACAATAATAAGTGATGTTGAATAGTACATACCCTTGATTTTACATGATAAAGACAACAATTTATCTCTGAAGTCCTTCTTTCCAAAGTTTATAAACTAGATCTGAACATGACAAAAGCTTTAAATAAATTCCAGTGGAGGGTCATCCTGAAAAATGCTTGACCAGTATTCTTCAAAACTGTCAATATCATTAAAAACAAGAAAATTCTGAGAAACTATTGCAGTCAGCAGTTGCTTGCCTAAAAATTCATCACTAAAAGTAATATGTCATCACAGATGGGATCTTAGAACACATCCTTTAAGTACCCAATTTACCTGAAAGAGATTAAGTTTTATCATGTTCTTGGGTCACAAATAAGGACACGACTGAGCAACTTTCACTTTCAAATAATAATGTATCTACATTATTTCAGCAATTGTAAAAAATTATCTTTCCTCATGTAAGATGTTAATAATAGGAGAAATTAGTGTACAAAACAGGAAAACTCTATTATAGTCAAATTTTATATAAATCTAAAATTATTCCAAAAATAACACTTATTTTAAAATAATACAATGTTCTCTAGTTATAACAGAATTAATATATATGTTAACAATAATCAGATTCTGAAAATTCTTTAAATATTTGGAAACTTAATAACATAGTTTTAAATATTTTATGAATAAAAGAGAAAATTACAGGGGATATTATGATATAGTTTGAATTACAAAAATTGAACACTCAATACATAGCACTCTATATTCATATTAGAAGAGAATACCGGTGTCAAAGCAATAGTCTAATCCTCCAATGTAAGAATTTTTTTAGAAAAAACATCATATATATTATGTATTATACATTCTGGTATATAGTTTTGAGTCTCTGATCAGAAGTTGGTCAATTCCTCTTCTTAAGCAGCTAAATCAACAGATGCATATATATATATATATATATATATATTTTTTTTTTTCCATACACTGGCCAATTCTCTAATATCAACTGGGTCTCCTACAATTTATTTTAGCTCTGTGATTATGTTCAAGCTGGTTTTAGAAAAGGCAGAGGAACCAGAGATCAAATTGCCAACATCCGCTGGATCATGGNAAAGCTTCTGCACAACAAAGGAAACTATAAACAAGGTGAAAAGACAGGCTTCAGAATGGGAGAAAATAATAGCAAATGAAGCAACTGACAAACAACTAATCTCAAAAATATACAAGCAACTTATGCAGCTCAATTCCAGAAAAATAAATGACCCAGTCAAAAAATGGGCCAAAGAACTAAATAGACAGTTCTCCAAAGAAGACATACGGATGGCTAACAAACACATGAAATGGCCACAGGATTTTAAAAGGTCAGTTTTCATTCTAATCCCAAAGAAAGACAATGCCAAACAATGTTCAAACTACCAAACAATTGTACACATTTCTCATGCTAGCAAAGTTATGTTCAAAATCCTTTAAGTTAGGCTTCAGCAGCACATGAACTGAGAACTTCCAGATGTACAAGCTGAGTTTTGAAGAGGCAGTGGAACCAGAGACTGAACTGCCAACATTCGTTGGACCATGGAGAAAGCAAGGGAGTGCCACAAAAACAGCTGCTTCATTGACAAAGGCTAGAGTGTTTGATTGTGTGGATCACAACAAACTGTGGAAAATTCTTAAAAAAATGAGAATACTAGACCTCCTTGCCTATCACCCGAGAAACCTGTTTGTGTGTCAGGAAGCAACAGTTAGAACCGGACATGGAACAACAGACTGGTTCAAAGTTGGGAAAGGAGGACGTCAAGGCTGTATATTGTCACCCTGCTTATTTAACTTATATGCAGAGTACATCATGTGAAATGCTAGGCTGGATGAATCTCAAGTTGGAATCAAGATTTCTGGGAGAAATATCAACAACCTCAGATATGCAGAGGATACCACTCTAAGTCAGAAAGTGAAGAGGAATTAAACAGCCTCTTGATGAGGGTGAAAGAAGAGAGTGAAAAAGCTGGCTTAAAACTCAACATTCAAAAAACTAAAATCATGGCATCTAATCTCATCACTTCATGGCAAATAGATGAAGAAAAAGTGGAAGCAGTGGCAGATTTTATTTTCTTGGGCTCCAAAATCACTGCAGATGGTGATTGCAGCCATGAAATTAAAAGAAGCTTGTTCCTTGGAAGAAAAGCTATGACAAACCTAGACAGCATATTAAAAAGTAGAGACATCACTTTGCTGACAAAGGTCTGTATAATCAAGACTATGGTTTTTCCTGTAGGCATATATGGNGCTCCAAAATCACTGCAGATGGTGATTGCAGCCATGAAATTAAAAGAAGCTTGTTCCTTGGAAGAAAAGCTATGACAAACCTAGACAGCATATTAAAAAGTAGAGACATCACTTTGCTGACAAAGGTCTGTATAATCAAGACTATGGTTTTTCCTGTAGGCATATATGGATGTGAAAGTTGGACTGTAAAGAAGCCTGAGCACTGAAGAATCAATGCCTTAAAATTGTGGTGTTAGAAAAGAAACTTGAGAGTCCTTTGGACAGCAACAAGATCAAACCAGTCTTAGCTGCGTGGGCACAGGAGGGCCTAGAGGAGCTATCCCACATTGAAGGTCAGGAAGGGCGGTGGTGTGGAGATACCCTTCATCCAAGGTAAGGAGCAGTGGCTGTGCTCTGCTGGAGCAGCTGTGAAGAGATACCCCACGCCCAAGGTAAGAGAAACCCAAGTAAGATGGTAGGTGTTGTAAGAGGGCNGGAGAAGGGGACGACAGAGGATGAGATGGCTGGATGGCATCACTAACTCGATAGATCTGAGTTTGAGTGAACTCTGGGAGTTGATGATGGACAGGGAGGCCTGATGTGCTGCGATTCATGGGGTCGCAAAGAGTGGGACACAACTGAGTGATTGAACTGAACTAAACTGATAAGCCACAAGTTGGGGAGAAAGTACTTGCAAAAGACATATTTAATAAAAGGTCATTATTCAAAATAGTGAATACTTCAATTGCAAAATAAGAAAGAGCTTATTTAAAAATGGACAAAGTCTAACAAATAACTCACAAAAGAATATATAAAGGCAAATATATATAAAGAAGTTCTACATCATGTGTCATTAAAATGGAAATTAAAACAATAATAAGATACGACTTGATGAAGGGCATGTGAGTTCACTCCAGTATTCTTGCCTGTAGAGTCTCATGGACAGAAGAGTCTGGTGGGCTACAGTCCATGGTGTCACAAAGAGTTGGACACGACTGAGCGACTAACACTAAGATACCACTAAACATACATTAGAATGGCTAAAATCCAGAATGCTGTCAACACCCAAGTACTGGCAAAGATATAGAGCAGTAATAACTGCTGTTGGGAAGATAAAATGGTGTATACACTTTGGAAGACAGTTTGGCCTTTTCTTAAAAACTAGTCATACTCTTACTGAAAGATCCAGCAACCACACTCCATTGCATTTATACACAGAAATTGAATACTTCTGTCCACACTAAAAACTGCACACAGATATTGATAGCAGTTATATTCATAATTGACAAAGTCTGGAAGTAATTAAGATGTCATTTACTCAGTGTATAAACTGTGGTATAACCAGACAATGGAATATTATTCAATACAAAGAAAAATGAGCTATCTCACAAATGAAAAGACATAGAGGAACTGTAAATACATAGTTCTGTGTGAAAGAAGCATCTGAAAAAACTGCATAGTGTATGATTTCAACTATATGATATTATGGAAAAGGCAAAACTAAAAGGCAGTAAAAAGATCAGTTGTTCCAGAGGTTGAAGAGGGTAGTTAGGATACGTATAACAGTCAACTTTAAGGGCAGTTGAAAATACTGCATATGATATTACAGTGGTGGATATACGTTTGTCCAAACCCATAAAACATTGAGTTGGCTCTCTTGTAAGCTATGGACTTTGAATGTTTCTAATCTGTCAATGTTGGCTCATTTGTGTTAAAAAGTTACCATTCTGGTGAGTGATGTTGATAATGGGAGAGGTTGTACATGTGTGTGGGATAGGAAATATGTGGAAAATCACTACTTCCACTCAGTTTTATTGTGAACTTAATGCTTTTCTTGAAAGAGTAAAGTCTATGTAAAATAAAAGTAACCACAAGAACAAAATGAATGCAAAGTGTGTTATGCTAAGAAAAATAACTTTTTAGAAAGTGCTGAAACTTACAGTTTTAGAGATTTTAGCTCACAAACATAATCATTGGAAATGCTTGTGGTAATGAAGTTAATCCAGATATTCAAAGTCAGACCAAGGTCCTTTGGTAAACACTAGTAATAATAAGGGATGAATAACTTTTTCAATTTTGAAGTCAGTAGTAATATATAAAATGTGAAAAATTAATAAAATGTGATGAGTAACTAATTTACCATGATTATTTAAATTCAGCACAAGAGACAACTATACACATGAACATCACCAGATGGTCAATACTGAAATCAGATGGGTTATATTCTTTGCATCCAAAGATGGAAAAGTTCTTTACAATAAGCAAAAACAAGACCAGGAGCTGACTGTGGTTCAAATCATGAGCCCCTAATTGCCAAATTCAGACTTGAAGGAAGTAAGGAAAACCACTAGACCATTCAGGGATGACCTAAATCAAATGCCTTATGATTATACAGTGGAAGTGGCAAATAGATTCAAAGGATTAGATCTGGTAGACAGAGTGCCTAAAGAATGTGGACAGAGGTTTGTGACATTGTACATGAGGCAGTGATCAAGACCATCCCCAAGGAAAAAAAATGCAAAAAGGCAAAAGAGTTGTCTAAGGAGGCCTTACAAATATCTGAGAAAAGAAGAAAAGCAAAAGGACAAGGAGAAAAGGAAAGATATACCCATTTGAATGCAGAATTCCAAAGAATAGCAAGGAGAGATAAAGCCATCCTCAGTGATCAATGCAGAAAAGTAATGGAAAACAATAGAATGGAAAAGACTAGAGATCTCTGCAAGAAAATTAGAGATACCAAGGGAACATTTCATGCAAGGATGGGCACAATAAAGGACAGAAATTCTACGGATGTAACAGAAGCAAAAGATATTAAGAAGAGTTGGCAAGAATACACAGAAGAACTATACAAAGAGATCTTCATGACTCAGATAACCACTATGGTGTGATCACTCATCTAGAGCCAGATTCTGGAATGGCAAGTCAAGTGGGCCTTAGGAAGCATCACTACAAACAAAGCTACTAGAGGTGATGGAATTCCCATTGAGCTGTTTCAAATCCTGAAAGATGATGTTGTGAAAGTGCTGCACTCAATATGCCAGCAAATTTGGAAAACTCAGCAGTGGCCACAGGACTGGAAAATGTCAGTTTTCATCCCCATCACAAGAAAGGTGATGCCAAAGAATGTTCAAACTACTGCACAATTTTACTTGTTTCACATGTTAGCAAAGTAATGCTCAAAATTCTCCAAGCCAGGCTTCAACAGTATGTGAACCATGAAATTCCAGATGTTCAAGCTTTATTTAGAAAAGGCAGAGGAATCAAAGATCAAATTGCCAAATCCATTGTATCACTGAAAAAGCAAGAGAGTTCCAGAAAAACATCTACTTTTGCTTTCTTGACAATGCCAAATCCTTTGACTGTGTGGATCACAGCAAACTGGAAAATTCTGAAAGAGATGGGAATACCAGACCACCTGATCCGCCACCTGAGAAACCTGTATGCAGGTCAGGAAGCAACAGTTAGAACTGGACATGGAACAAGAGACTGGTTCCAAATTGGGAAAGGAGTACATCAAGGCTGTATATTGTCACCTAGCTTATTTAACTTATATGAAGAGTACGTCATGAGAAATACTGGGCTGGAGGAAGCACAAGCTGGAATAAAGATGGCTGGGAGAAATATCAATAACCTCAAATATGCAGATGACACCACCCTTAAGGCAGAAAGTGAAGAACTAATGAGCCTCTTGATGAAAGTGAAAGAGGAGAGTGAGAAAGTTGGCTTAAAGCTCAACATTCAGAAAACTAAGATCATGGCATCTGGTTCCATCACTTCATGGCAAATAGATGGGGAAACAGCGGAAACAGTGGCTGACTTTATTTTTCTGGGCTCCAAAATTCACTGCAGATGATGATTGCAGCCATGAAATTAAAAGATGCTTACTCTTTGGAAGGAAAATTATGACCAACTTAGACAGCATATTAAAAAGCAGAGACATTACTTTGCCAGCACAGTTCTGTCTAGTCAAGGCTATGGTTTTTCCAGTGGTCATGTATGGATGTGAGAGTTGGACTATAAAGAAAGCTGAGCACAGAAGAATTGATGCTTTTCAACTGTGGTGTTGGAGAAGACTCTTGAGAGTCCCTTGGACTGCAAGGAGATCCAACCAGTCCATCCTAAAGGAGATCAGGCTTGGGTGTTCATTGGAAGGACTGATGTTGAGGCCGAAACTCCAGTACTTTGGCCACCTGATGTGAACAGCTGACTCACTGGAAAAGACCCTGATGCTGGGAAAGATTGAGGGCAGGAGAACGGGACGACAGAGGATGAGATAGTTGGATGGTCTCACTGACTTAATGGACCTGAGTTTGGGTAAACTTTGGGAGTTGATGATGGACAGGGAGACCTGGTGTGCTGCGGTTCATGGGGTCACAAAGAGTCAGACACAACTGAGCGACTGAACTAAACTGATTAAAAGCCCACTCCAGTAGTGTTGCCTGGAAAATCCCATGGACAGAGGAGCCTGGTAGGCTACAGTCCATGGGGTTGGATAGATTCGGATACGACTGAGCGACTTCACTTTCACTTTAACCTTGAAGGTTGGGATGGGGAGGAAGGTGGGAGGTGGGGGGGTTCAGGATGGGGAACACATGTACACCCATAGCTGATTCATGTGAATGTATGGCAAAAACCACTACAATATTGTAAGGTAATTAGCCTCCACTTAAATAAATTTACAAAAAAAAAAAAAAAAAANGCAAGGAGATCCAACCAGTCCATCCTAAAGGAGATCAGGCTTGGGTGTTCATTGGAAGGACTGATGTTGAAGCTGAAACTCCAATACTTTGGCCACCTGACGAGAAGAGCTGACTCATTTGAAAAGCCCCTGATGCTGGGAAAGGTTGAGGGTAGGAGGAGAAGGGAACAACAGAGGATGAGATGGTTGGATGGCATGACTAACTGGACAGACATCGGTTTAGGTGGACTCTGGGAGTTGGTGATGGACAGGGGACCCTGGCGTGCTGCGGTTCATGGGGTCGCAAAGAAATGAACCCGACTGAGTAACTGAATTGAACTGAAGGTTATTTTATCTTATTAACCTTATCTTGTAAAACAATAGCTTGTTACACTTTTGGCTATATAGACATAATGCATAGTTGTATATTATACATAATATCTATATTATGTATTTTTTNCCTGGCGTGCTGCGGTTCATGGGGTCGCAAAGAAATGAACCCGACTGAGTAACTGAATTGAACTGAAGGTTATTTTATCTTATTAACCTTATCTTGTAAAACAATAGCTTGTTACACTTTTGGCTATATAGACATAATGCATAGTTGTATATTATACATAATATCTATATTATGTATTTTTTAATTTCCAAAGTTAGCCTTACTCCTTTTGATGACAAATCTGTCCTTAGAAACACTTTCTAACTCATCAATAGTTCCTTAATATGTTTTTATTTCTCTCAAGAATATTGTGACAACAATTATCAATTGAATTGCTTACCTGTAAAGTAATTTAAGTAATTTTATTTCCTCAAATATTAATATTACATTATAATATTAGAGAGTATATGACTACCATAGTGAACTGGGTTTTAAAAGGCTACTAGTGATACTGATAAAATTTTTTAAAAATTAATCTCTTGTACATTATCTATTGTAACTCTCTGGAAATTATCCAATCTTTAAAGAAAGATGGCTGACACTAAACTTAAGAATACATTTTTTAAATTAGACTGTTGCAATTTTTTCTTCTTTTTACTGATATTTTAAGATTTTACCCTCCCTTTAAACCTTCTCTTTAAAATTAATGATTTATTATTTGAATCATGAGAGGAGAAATCGATTTGAAAGAACCTCAATGTCATTTTTATTTGATATGATATTTTACTTGAGTTTCATAAAGTTGTTTAAAATGCTCAAAATATTACTAGGCATATCAATTTAAAGAACTCAAATGAATCTTTAAAGCACTAGGCTTATGAGATTTGCAAAATTAACTTTGTAATTACTGTGTGTCACAAAACACAGTGTTGACAGGCATTTTCCAACCGAATGGAGCTCACTTTAAAGGAGTGAAAGCTCTGCACAGCAGAGTATCAGTAAATAATTTTGGCATCACCAAGCCTTGTTTGTATGAATGCATCAGAAAATAAATATTCAAAAATTTTGTGGAAATGTATAATTTATTTATTACCTGATTTGAATATTCCAATGAATTATCTATAGTAATTAAATAAAATTTATTATGTATGCTTTGTATAACAAGAAAGTTTCATTTTCTTTTTGAGACTTATTTTTCTTTGAATTTTGATGCTATAACTATCTCTAAACATGTTCTTGTCTGTATTGATTAGTATATTATTTATTAAGCAGATAAACAAATACAGTTCAATGAGATTTGCTTCATTACTGTTTGTTTAATCCTGTAATAAGCTTGAAGTAAGCAATAATTATATAATAATTATAACTTGAATCAGTTGGTACAAATGTAATTACGGTATCAGACTATGAATTTTAAATCATTGTAACTAGGCTCAAACACATCTTTATTAATCAAAATAGGAACCATTACAATCAGCATATCTTGGCCAACCAAAATAAGTATGGTTAAATCTGTAGCATGACAATCAGTGCTTCAGGATTTGATGAACTCTTGGAAAGCATTTTCTGCCTCCCACTGGTTATGGAAGCATTTTCTTTGCAAAAAGTTGCTGAGATGCTTGAAGAAGTGGTTGTCATTTGGCAAGAGGTCAGGTGAATATGATGGCTGAGGCAAAACTTCATAGCCCAATTTGTTTAACTTTTGAAGTGTTGGTATGCCATGTGTGGTCATTGTCCTGGAAAATATTTGAGCCCCTTCTGTTGACCGATGCTGGCTGCAGGCATTGCAGTTTTCAGTGCATCTCATTGATTTCCTAAGCATACTTCTCAGATGTGATGGTTTCACTGGGATTCAGAAAGCTTAGTGGATAGATGGGCAGCAGACCACCAGACAGTGACCATTTTTTGGTGAAAGTTTGGCTTTGGGAAGTGCTTTGTAGCTTCTTCTGGGTCCAACCATTGAGTTGGTTGTCACCACTTGTATAAAACCTACTTTTCATTGCACATCACAGTCATATAGAGAAATGGTTCATTGTTGTTGCATAGAATAAGAAAATGTCACTTCAAAATGACAGTATTTTTGATTTCCAGTCAACTCGTGAAGCACCCAGTTACTGAGCCTTTCCAATTTGCTTCAAATGTCAAATGACCATAGAATGGGTGATAGTGAGTTTTTTGTCAGCTTCTCAGGGTAGTTGTAAGAGGATCAGCTTTGATGATGGCTCTTAATTGTTGTCAACTTCCAGATGCACTCTTCATCTTCAGGGCACTCATCTTCTTTGCAAAACTTCTTAAACCACTATTGTACTGTACTGTTCATTAGCAGTTCCTGGTCGAAATGTGTTGATGTTGCAAGTGGTCTCCTCTACTTTACAACCTATTTTGAACTCAAAACAATAGCTCATATTTGCTTTTTGTCTAACACCATTTCCATAAGTCTAAAAAATATACAGCAAATAATGTCATTGTCAAAACAACATAGAACAAGAAATGTGCATTAGAATGATGTATAACATAGCATTTATTTAGAATTCAATACCAAATGGCAAATTCCAGCAATGCAAGAACTTCAATTACCTTTGCACCAAACCCTATGCTTTATTTTGTTTCTAAAAACATTGTACTGCTTATTGAAAAATACTCACTTTTTTTGTGTCACTGTACAATACTACTTATTTTCTAAATGTCATAGTCAAAAAGCTATTTTCCTCTTCATAATCTTGGTTTTTAATCTTATACATATTAAAGTGTGAAATCTAATAGTATGACCTGAAAATAATTAAAGTTTAAAAATTAGTCATGAAATGCAATTTAAATTGGGTTATTGAAATGAAATAAAGCGATTTAGCAAAACTAGTGGAGGTGATGGAATTCTAGTTGAGCTCTTTCAAATCCTGAAAGATGATGCTGTGAAAGTGCTGTACTCAATATGCNCAGTCTTTCCAATGACTATTTAGGACTGATTTCCCTTAGGATGGACTTGTTGGGCCTCCTTGCAGTCCAAGTGACTCTCAAGAGTCTTCTCCAACACCACAGTTCAAAAGCACCAACTCTTTGGTGCTCAGCATTTTTCATAGTCTAATTCTAGCATCCATACATGACTACTGGAAAAACCACAGCTTTGATTAGACAGACCTTTGTTAGCAAAGTATTATCTTTGCTTTTTAATATGCTGTCTAGGATGGTCATAGCTTTTCTTCCAAGGAACAAGTGTCTTTCAGTTTCAGGCAACATCTGCAGTGATTGTGGAGCCCCCAAAATAAAGTCTGTCACTGTTTCCATTGTTTCCCCATCTATTTGCCATGAAGTGATGGGACAAGATGCCATGATCTTAGTTTCCTGAATGTTGAGTTTTAAGCCAACTTTTTCACTCTCCTCTTTCCCTTTCATCAAGAGGCTCTTTAGTTCTTCTTTGCTTTCTGCCATGAGGGTGGTGCAATCTGTGTATCTGTTGTTATTGACATTTCTCCCAGCAATCTTGATTCCAGCTTGTACTTCATCCAGCCTGGCATTTTGAATGATGTACTCTGCATATAGGTTAAATAAGCAGGGTGATAATATACAGCCTTGATATTCTCCTTTCCCGGTTTGGACCCAGTCTATTATTTATTCCATGTGCAGTTCTAACTGTTGATTCTTTTTTTTTTTTTTCAATTTATTTATTTTTATTGAAGGATAATTGCTTTACAGAATTTTGCTGTTTTCTGTTAAACCTCAACATGAATAAGATATATATATATATATATATATATATATATATATCCCCACCTTTTTGAAACTCCCTCCCATCTCCTTCCCATCCCACCTTTCCAGGTTGATACAGAGCCCCTGTTTGAGTTTCCTGAGCCATACAGCAAATTCCCATTGGCTGTTGATTTTGCATATGGTAATATAAGTGTTCATGTTACTCTTCCTATGCATCTCACCCTCTCCTACTCTCTCCCTATGTCCATAAGTCCATTCTCTGTGTCTCTTTATCCATTGTTGCCCCGTAAAGAAATTCTTCAATTCTATTTTTCTAGATTCCATATATATGCATTAGAATATGGTATTTATCTTCCTCTTTCTGACTCACCTCACTCTGTATAATAGGCTCTAGGTTCATCCGACTCATTAGAACTGACTCAAATGCATTCCTTTTTATAGCTGAGTAATTAAAAGATGCTTACTCCTTGGAAGAAAAGTTATGACCAACCTAGATAGCATATTGAAAAGCAGAGACATTACTTTGCCAACAAATGTCCATTTAGTCAAGGCTATGGTTTTTCCAGTGGTCATGTATGGAAGCGAGAGTTGGACTGTGAAGAAAGTTGAGTGCCAAAGAATTGATGCTTTTGAACTGTGGTGTTGGAGAAGACTCTTGAGAGTCCCTTGGACTGCAAGGAGATCCAACAAGTCCATTCTGAAAGAGATCAGCCCTGAGATTTCTTTGGAAGGAATGATGCTAAAGCTGAAACTCCA
>SJYA01002484.1:1427132-1471434 GCA_006410615.1 Neotragus moschatus | reverse complement strand
CATATGGCAGTTCTATTTGCAATTTTTTAAGGAATCTCCACACTGTTTTCCATAGTGGCTGTACTAGTTTGCATTCCCACCAACAGTGTAAGAGGGTTCCCTTTTCTCCACACCCTCTCCAGCATTTATTGCTTGCAGTCTTTTGGATTGCAG
Source organism: Neotragus moschatus (assembly GCA_006410615.1). Classification (NCBI taxonomy): domain Eukaryota; kingdom Metazoa; phylum Chordata; class Mammalia; order Artiodactyla; family Bovidae; genus Neotragus; species Neotragus moschatus. The sequence continues at coordinate 1,471,281 of SJYA01002484.1, read as the reverse complement.
CCGTTCTGCCTGGTGTGAAATGGTATCTCATTGTGGTCTTGATTTGCATTTCCCTGATAATAAGTGAATGTCTCAGCCCATCCATTTTAGCATCCCTGTATAAATAAGCCAGAGCTGGGAAATGTCACGTTGTCCAGACCACCCGGGGTCATTCTTAGGCAGTTCTACTCCTAGCATAATCAACATTTTTCCTTGCTTAACTAATTAATGCAATGACTATTCAGCACATTGGGGCTTCCAGGGTCATCCTCTATGACTATCAGTTTTAGTTAAGAAATTATGATTTGTAGGAAGCATCATTGCAATTTTATACACAGTACAACCTCTGTTTCAGAAGTTAGCATTTCATTTGATGCTCAGAGAGCCAGTGGTGCTTGCAACACTTTTAGATAGCATGTCCTNATCCTCTATGACTATCAGTTTTAGTTAAGAAATTATGATTTGTAGGAAGCATCATTGCAATTTTATACACAGTACAACCTCTGTTTCAGAAGTTAGCATTTCATTTGATGCTCAGAGAGCCAGTGGTGCTTGCAACACTTTTAGATAGCATGTCCTTCTCCTTTTACATTTAGCTTAGGCTCTTGTTCTGCTTGTTTTGTTCACTGGAGAGGGTGTCTATTGGCTCCCATGTACAATCTGGGATACACAGGACCTGAAGCAGAACAAAACAAATTAGACTGCTTTTCTGTCCGGTCATATTAACTATGCTATAGCTTCCTGAAACCCATCTGCCCATAAATCTACTAGTGATCCAAGATAGGAGTGGGCCAACAACACCTCGGCTTTTCCAGAATCTCCTTTTCTCTTTTACAACGAAACACCTAAGTGCCATACTTTTTTCCCCCTTTCCCAAATCTCCCCCAATGCATAACAGACTGGTTCCAAATAGGAAAAGGAGTATGTCAAGACTGTATATTGACACCCTGCTAATTTAACTTATATGCAGAGTACATCATGAGAAACGCTGGACTGGAAGAAACACAAGTTGGAATCAAGATTGCTGGGAGAAATATCAATAAGCTGAGATTTGCAGATGACACCACTCTTGTGGCAGAAAGGGAAGAGGAACTAAAGAGCCTCTTGATGAAAGTGAAAGAGGAGAGTGAAAAATTGGCTTAAAGCTCAACATTCAGAAAACAAAGATCATGGCATCTGGTCCCATCATTTCATGGGAAATAGATGGGAAAACAGTGGAAACAGCATCAGACTTTATTTTTTGGGGGGCTCCAAAATCACTGCAGATGGTGACTGCAGCCATGAAATTAAAAGACGGTTACTCCTTGGAAGAAAAGCTATGACCAACCTAGATAGCATGTTCAAAAGCAGAGACATTACTTTGCCGACTAAGGACCGTCTAGTCAAAGCTATGGTTTTTCCTGTGGTCATGTATGGATGTGAGAGTTGGACTGTGAAGAAGGCTGAGTGCCGAAGAATTGATGCTTTTGAACTGTGGTGTTGGAGAAGACTCTTGAGAGTCCCTTGGACTGCAAGGAGATCCAACCAGTCCATTCTGAAGGAGATCAGTGCTGGGATTTCTTTGGAAAGAATGATGCTAAAGCTAAAACTCCAGTACTTTGGCCACCTCATGGGAAGAGTTGACTCATTGGAAAAGACTCTGAAGCCTGGAGGGATTGGGGGCAGGAGGAGAAGGGGACGACAGAAGATGAAATGCCTGGATGGCATCACTGACTCGATGGACGTGAGTCTGGGTGAGCTCCAGGAGTTGGTGATGGACAGGGAGGCCTGGTGTGCTGTGATTCATAGGGTCACAAAGAGTTGGACACGACTGAGCAACTGAACTGAACTGAGCTGAAGTATTGAATTTCCCCAGCGACATTTATGAAATGCTGACATTTCACATGCACTTAGTGTTAGTCAGTCATTCATGTCCAAGACTTTGTGGCCCATGGACTCTCACTAGGTGCCTCAGTCCATGAAAATCTCCATCCCCTTCCCCAGGGGATTTTCTTGACCCAAGGATTGAACTCAGTTCTCCAAACTGTCGGCACGTTCTTTACTGTCTGAGCCACCAGGAAAGCACTTAATTCAGTTCAGTTTAGGCACTGAATGGTGTCCGATTCTTTGTGACCCCATGGACTGCAGCATGCCAGACCTCCTTGTCCATCACCAACTCCCGGGCCTTACTCAAAGTCATGTCCATCGAGTTGGTGATGACATCCAACCATCTCATCCCCTGCCATCCCCTTCTCCTCCCACCTTCAGTCTTTCCCAGCATCAGGATCTTTCCCAATGAGTCAGTTCTTCACATCAGTATTGGAGTTTCAGCTTCAGCATCAGTCCTTCCAATGAATATTTAGGATTTCCTTTAGAATGGACTGGTTGGATCTCCTTGCAGTCCAAGGGACTTTCAAGAGTCTTCTTCAACACCACAGTTCACAAGCATCAATTCTTCAATGTTCAGCTTTCTTTATAGTCCAACTCTCACATAAATACGTGATTACTGGAAAAACCACAGCTTTGACTAGATGGACTTTTGCTGGCAAAGTAATGTCTCTACTTTTTAATATGCTGTCTAGGTTCTTCATAGCTTTTCTTCTAAGGAGCAAGCCTCTTTTAATTTCACAGCTGCAGTTACCATCTGCAGTGATTTTGGAGCCCAAGAAAAGAAAGTCTCTTACTGTTTCCATTGTTTCCCCATCTATTTGCCATGAAGTGATGGGAAGATCACTAAGATGAAAACTAAGATGCCATGACCTTAGTTTTCTGAATATTGAGTTTTAAGCCAACTTTTTAATTCTCCTCTTTCACTTTTATCAAGAGACTCTTTAGTTCTTTGCTTTGTGCCATAAAGTTGGTGTCATGTGTATATTTGAGGTTAGTGATATTTCTCCCAGCAATCTTTATTCCAGCTTGTGCTTCATCCAGCCCAGCGTTTCTCATGATGTACTCCACATACAAGTTAAATAAGCAGGGTGACAACATATAGTCTTGATGCACTCCTTTCCTCATTTTGAACCAGTCTGTTGTTCCAAGTCCAGTTCTGTTGTTTCCTGACCTGCATACAGATTTCTCAGGAAGCAGGTCAGGTGTTCTGGTATTTCACTCTCTTTAAATATTTTCCACAGTTTGTTGTGATACACACTTAATAGAGACAGGAAATAAATTAAAGTTAGGAAGAAGAGCCCCAAGTTGAATTATATTTCCTCTGATAGAGTAACTAATTTTTATGTTAGTTACTCTAGTAAGAAAAGTCAGAATAAGTCCATTCTCGTTCAGTCATTTTAAGTTAAAAAGAAATGAATATCTAATGGGTCAACTTCATTAGAAAACATACTTTAAAAATGTGTAGCATTGTGAAGTTCATGTTTCAGAAAACAGCAATAAAATTCTATGCAACATGACCGAACAGTGGAAAACTGGAAAATTCATGAGGATCAAAGGAACTCATTTTCCTCTGTTGAGAAACCCAAACTCTAGCTTTCTATTGAGAGGCTTGAATATTTTCACCATGCTAGTAAAGTAAGTAATGAAAAATCCATTCATACATATAAGATCACAGATATATAAACTTTATCATTAAATGCAAAAATACTAAAATTCCAAGAACAAGCAGTAAGTCAACAATACATGGTTTCTCACATTCTCTTTAAAATATCATTATGCATTTGTTTATCTATATTTGAGAAATGACCTATCAAATAATTTCTAAATCTAATAAAAGAAAGATTAAAGTATATAAATTTATTAGCAGTAAAATACACACTTCTCATATTCACTCCTTGGAAAGGCTTTTTGGTTTCACTGTTTGTCATATTCATAATTTTCTTATTCCTACTAAGATCTGCTTAAATCCATAATTGTCTCATTTGAGCTCAGCATGATTACCATTTAAAAGCTTTTTATAAAAAAAAAGTGTCCATACTGCTCTAGTGCATAATAAGCTGTTTGCAATCTTGTGATAACGTGATGAGATCCTTACTTGAGCCTGGAATGATTGGATCTTAGCTCAGTATGAATGCTGTATTGATGCTTTGTATTTCACGCTTCGAAAAGAAAAAACAATAAATTAAAATAGCAATTGAAGGCCAATGTATCATTTCAGATTTCAAACCACAGGTGCTCTCTTTAGATAGAAAGTGATGACTGAAAGTTTATTTCATGTGGAAAACTGATGAAATCAGAAAATGTCTTTCATTAAGACATTATAGTTATTATTTGGTTATATGGTTTAATCAAGTAATTTATTGGTTATTCAATAAAGTATATTTGAAATGTTAACTGTAGTTCCAGAGCATTTCAAATTAGCTTTATCATGGAATTTCAAAGTAAATATATTATTAAAACAAATACATGTAGTTAATGAACTGCGATAGTAAATAAAAACAAGTCAAGTATTTTGTGTTCATATGTATGATACACTGGGCTTCTCTGGTGGTTCAGATGGTAAAGAATCTGCCTACAATGTAGGACACCCAGGTTCAGTCCCTGTGTTAGGAAGATGCCCTAGAGAAGGAAATGGCAACCCACTCCAGTGTTCTTGGAAAACCCCATGGACAGAGGAGCCTGTCCATATAGCCTGTAACAGAGGTTACAGTGCACGAGGTCACAAAGAGTTGGATATGCTGCTGCTGCAGCTAACACAAACGCTCATATGATACACTGCTGTCATTGTATTAATCTATATATTTTTTGTAGATATTATTTATATTTTATATTTCAGTATAGTTGATTAACAATGTTGCATTAGTTTTAGATGTAAAGCACAGTGATTCAGTTTTATGGATATATGTATCTATTTTTCAAGCTCTTTCACATGTAGATTGTTGCATAATATTGAGCACTATTCCCTGTGCTATACAATAGGTCCTTCTTGGTTATCCCTTTTAAATATAGCAGTCTTTATGTCAATCCCAAACTCACAATCTACCCCTCCCCAACTCAACCTTCTCACACTGGTAACCACAAGATTTTTTCTCTAAGTCTGTGAGTCTATGTCCACTTTATAAATAAATTCATTTTCATCTTTTTTTTTCAGATGCCACATACAAGCAATATCATATGATATTTGTCTTCCTCTGTCTAGCTGACTTAGTATGATCATCTCTAGGTTCATCCATGTTGCTGCAAATGGCATTATTTCATTCTTTTTAATAGTTGAGTAATCTATTGTATGTATGTACTACATCTTCTTCATCCATTCATCTGTCGATGGACATTTATATTGCTTCCATGTCTTGGCCATTGTAAACAGCACGGGTTTTGTGTGGTTCTGTGTATTCTTTTCTGGTGTTCAGGCACTCTTGCCCAGTCTCAGCTGGTTGTTATGCAGGAGCTTCTGTGTATGAAAATGTATTTTTGATTTATCCATGGAGAGAGACGAATCCTATGTCCACCTGCTCCTCTTCCATATTGTTCCACTCTATTAATCTATATTTTAAAGTAATTTTAATTTTTCACTAAAATTATTTTCAAGTCAGATAAATCTCATACAATCTGTTTTACTTTAATCAGTGATAAAAAGAAACACTTTTTTGGTATAATTACTATTCAAAGGATAGAAAAAAATGGGCAATAGGAAAGAGCATATTTCATTACTACTATTGTTTGACACCTTTTAGCGTTGTAACTGACTTGTGTTTCTTAAGTACATACTTTTTCAAAATATTAATATAAAAAAGTAAATAACATTTTTTAAGACTATGTAAAGATGTCATACAAAGGGAAAAATATATGTATTTTAGATCATTACAATGGAGAGTAAATGAACGTTATTTAGGTAACTTTCTTTATCTTTTTCTTATTTATGGTGTGACTCAGTGTATAACTAAGATGATAAAAACCACCTAAGGAAACTTACTTAACCCAAAGGACTGTTTTTGTTGTGCATATACTTGTCTCATGCAGTAATAGAATATAGAAAGATACTTTCAAAATATAAATGTTATGCAGTACACATGTAAAAAAGTTTCAGCTTAACAAAATAAAAGTACTTAATCATCTGTTTTAAGATATTCAGCATATTCAGTAATTTGGCATAGCTTTCTATTGGATAGTAAATCTCTTTTCCTCCTGAAATTTCTTTATATTTACATTTTCATAACTCGTAATGCACTCCTCTTCCATTGTACCCCTTGTGCATTAGGTTGAATTCTTCTTATTTATGAGACATATAAATTGCTAACATTGGTTATTAGGGAAAACTCATTATCCAATTAATTAATAGTTGTGTTTCTAAACTGTAAATAGTCAATTAGTATTTTATGCTGCTGCTGCTAAGTCGCTTCAGTCGTGTCCAACTCTGCACGACCCCAAAAATGGCAGCCCACAGGGCTCTCCTGTCCCTGGGATTCTCCAGGCAAGAATACTGGAGTGGGATGCCATTTCCTTCTCCTGGTATATTATGAAATATATACAAATAGTATAGATATGTGTTCCAAAAGTAATTTATATTCTAAAATTTCTCAAGGCTGAGGATATTTAAACATAAGAAATGCTCTCATATATTTGAATAGAAAAAATTAAGATAAATAGTGGTAACTGATTCTTTGCCTTTTTTCCTTTTCAAAAGGTTGCTCTTAATTTAAATGCAACATAGAAGTACTTTTGAAAATTAATGAATTAGATTGTGTACATTTTCATTCGAGTAAATAAAAGATGCTTCACTTAAATTTCTTTTGCAATTTCAGAAATGTAATGGCCTTCATTCTAAATTAGAGACCACATTTATTAAGTAATTGTTTGATATTAATGCTAGAAGTATACAAAGTGTACTTTTTCAAATACATAGTTTGTGCCATAACTTAAAGAGAAATGGAGTTTAGTTTATTTTCTTTCATAATAGATTAGTAGCAAAAAAAAAAAAAAAAGAGAGACATTTTACTATGAAATGGATGATCTTATTTTATCGTGGCATTTTGCAATCTTGTATTCATTAAAATTTGTTGACAGTAAAACAAAGAAACATGTCATTATTTCTGAGAAAAAATAAAAAACCCATTAACCCCAACGAATCCATTAATATGCTCCAAGCAGGCATCACTTGAAGTATTTATGTTTAAAGAAAATGAAATTAAATGGAAAACAGAAATTTCAGATGCCCCATAATATTTCTTGTTTCAATACCTTGTATATAGAATTATTGCCATTTTCATGATAGCAGCTCTTAAGATATATGGATAATACTTGAAATGTATTATTAAATTATTTCAGACTCATAAAAAGTTAAGGATTTTTTCATAAAGTTTGATAGTGATTTATATTTGTGAAAGTTGTTTATACTACAGTTTAGATATGATATTTTCCAGTGATATCACAAATAAGATGATTTTTAAGTACATACTTCATTATTCAGTTTAATTTTAATTTTAATCCATGGTTAGTATGTTTCTTAATGTGTTGCATATAGGATTAAATCTTACACCACACACCAGACGTAAAGCAGCATTTTCCTCAACAAATCATAGTTTATATGCAGATTTTATTTCCTGATTAATGTAGTACCAAAATTACTATGCATAAATTCTGTGTAATATCTACAATTGTATTATAAAATCTAGCTTAATACCTTTTTATAAAGTAAAATATAATTCAGTTATACCAATGGAAATAAAACTATAGATATTAATTTAGGTGATTTTAAAGGGAAAGAACTATATAAAGTCATATTAAAATATAGCCATAACTATTATTTGTATTGAGAAAAGAATTCTTTTTGTAGTTAGAGGTATATATCAATATACCAAATATACCAATTTTTTGCATCAAAAATTAATGTCTCCTCCAGTTAGGTTTTAATAGTTGGTTTCAAAACTGTGTCTTGCTTTTTAATATCCCACAGTTCCCAAAATAACAGTATGAAATTATCTAATATCTATACTTGGAGAGAGTGATCATTTTCTTTGTAAAAGAAAGTGAACTTAACTTTAACTTTAAATTAACTTTAAATAGAATAAAGGTAGCAGTTATTTCCAGCTTTAGATTACCCTTTTCTATGTCTTAAAAATAACAGAGAGAACATCTGTAAATTAAAAAATCACATTTTTAAAATAAATGTATTAATATATAATTATAACTGCTACATTTATCATGATGTAATATTTGGAAAATACCTTTGTCTATAATTTCTTACATTAAGCCGACTTGCATTTTGAAAATTTGGATGCCTACTTTTTTTGGATGTCAATTTAAAATTATTTAAATATATGAGTAAACTATAAGATTTCCACTTCCTAATAAGAGAGTAATTTAAGCTGAAGTGAGCTGGCAGATTAACATTGGTTTCTTTCTGGTTTTAACATTCTGTTTTCTGAAAATAGTGAAACTAAATAACCTAAGTTGTCTTACTATTGATACTGATTACTTTCCAAAAACATATCAAGCAATGCTCTGAATGCCCTATTGCTTGATCTTCTTGGAAAACATTGTTTTCTACTTCACCCTCCTCCTCAAATCCTCCTTTTTAGTGTTTTATATTTCTTCCTTTACTCAAACTTTATATGGTATCTTTTAACATTCTTGTCTCTCATTTTTTGTTTTTACTCATTTTAATTGTTTTTATTTCATCCATGTGAGTTCACTTAAAGAAGCAAAGTTTCTACCAAGCCCTATCACACAACTCATAAATGAATACAGATAGAGTCTTGCTTTGATACTGAACACATACTTAATTAAGGTTATATGGAACATATATATAATATCCTCAAATTTACCCAAACGTTTTCCTCATTTTATATTATCCATTGAATAATTGGGTTGATAAAAACACCATTGGATTAGTTACTGGAGTAAGAAACTCACTATAAAAATTAATTATAAAATCACTTCTTTAATACCTACACTCCAGTCACTTACTAATCCTTATTGACTTGTTGCTCCTATTTCCTTAACATCTTCCCTATCTGTCCCCTTTATTTATAGGTCTACTGATTCTTTTAGATCATGTCTTACTTCTGCCTTTAATGATACAAAAGCAAAATTTCAAAAACAAACAAAAAAGCAAAACCTAAAAACTCACTACAGAGTAAAAGCAATGTCTGTTATACTACCTAAAATTTATTGAGTGTATCTTATGGCTGCAGCACTGTTCTAATTGCTTTAAATGGATAGTCTTGAGTCATCCACAACACTACTTATGAGGCTTTTATCATCTCCCTTTCACAGATGAGCAAACTTGTCCCTAAGTGATTGGATAACCTTCCCATTTTCTCTTGAATAGTAAGAGGCAGGGCTGAGATGGGAAACCAGAGTTACTGTAATTTTAATATTTTAGTCACATAATAATCTCAGTTAATGAGAGCAAAAGCTCTTTAGGTGAAAGATTCAGAAGTAGTAAGCAGAGTGGACCTCCCCATAGTAAAATGGATATGTGAAATCCCACTTCTGACATATTTCTTACTGGGAAAATTCATAATCTACCTTATTTCATTGTTATTTTCACCTTAATTCTGACGTGACTTTATTTTGAACATGTAAGGTGACTTATGGACTTCCCTGGTGGCTCAGTGGTAAAGAATCTGCCTGCCAATGAAGGAGACACAGTTTTGATCCGTGGGTCGGGAAGATTCTGGAAAAGGAAATAGTTACCCACTCCAGTATTCTTGCCTGATGAGTCACATGGACAGAGGAGCTTGGTGGGCTGTAGTCCATGGGATTGGAAAAGAGTTAGACATGATTTAGGGACTGAGAAACAAACAAAGATGCCTTACTTACTCTTGTTAATGATGATCACATTGATCTGTCCCTTCCCCAGGAAAGTTTCAGGGCTTCATGAAACTTCAGCCAGCAAACAAAGGTCAAAAATAGTTTCATCTGAAATATACATTCTCATTTATAACACTACTTGAAGCAATTGACAGTTCTATATACTGAATGTCTCAAGTTTTATGAAATTCTGAAGAGTCAGGGTCCCAGCAGAGAATAAATGACTGTATTATGAATAAATAAATGAATATAGAAATGCAAAACTTTATGCATTAACTGGAAACCCATTTTTTCTAATTAAACTGTAACATAAAATTATTTTGACACATTAATGCTTTTATCTCTGGTATGTCAGGTATTTATATATATAATTAATATTGATGAACTAGAAACTATTTTATATCAGACTATGATTACATATTAAAATTAAAAATAAAGACATGACTCAGATATTGTGTTAAACTGGAGAAGGAAATGACACTCCACTCCAGTATTCTTTCCTGGAGAATCCTATGGACAGAGGAGCTTGGTGGGCTGCTGTCCGTAGGGTCACATAGAGTTGGACATGACTGAGGCGCCTGAGCAGCAGCATTGTGTTATACTATTGAGTTGGCTAGAAAGTTGAGTTTTTCTGTAAGATGCTATGGAAAAATCCGAACCAACTTTTTGGCCAGCCCAGTACTTCCACAAATTAGCTGGAGTTGCAGGTTTGAGGGTCTAAGACAATTCATTATATTGTTCCATTAATTTATCATTTGGATGTGGTATTGTAATATCTATGAAATCAAATGAGTTTTGCTTTGTAATTGTTTTGGTTATTAATTGCTACATGGCAGACTATCCACAAACTTTGAATTAAAATAACAATCACTTTACTATATTTCATAATTTTATGGGTCAGGAAATTGAGCAGAACTCAGCTGGACAATTCTGCTCCTGACAGCAAAAGCTGACTTCACTTTGTGGTATTTAGCCAGTGCCTGGTGTCGTCTAAAAGGTCAAAGACAAATTAACCTTCCTGCCCAGTGTCTTGATGGGAATGACTGGACAGTTAGGCTCAGTAGGAACTCTGTCCCTCTCAGTGTGATCTTGGGGCTTCTAGGTGCATTCTCTCCACGGTACTGATGCCTCTGAAACAGCCTGTCAGGAATATAAGAGTGAGCTTTCCAAGAAGAGCAGAGAGAAACTGCAAGATTCTGATGCCCTAAATTCTAAAGCACTGTTATCTTACCTACCTCATTCAAGTGGCCAGGCAAATCCCTATCTAAGCTCTGATTAAAGAGAAAGAGAGGAATAGATGCTGTTTCTTGATGGAGAAATGATGTACATGTTTAAGAAAAGAAAGGCCTTATGGCAGTCATGGCTACATCATTGTAGTCAGATACTCACAGCAAAAATGCTTTAATAACCACAACCCAAATAGTCTAAGATTCCACTAAGATTGTCTTAAAACTTATTTTACCTTTATTTTTTGTATTCAAACTATGCATATATTTGATCAGTTTTGTTATATGTATATATATAAAATATATGTGTGTGTATCTATACACACACATATATATATACACACATATATTATATGCAGCAGTTATATTAATAGAAAATTTCACAGCACATTTATGTGATTTTTCTCCTAAAGAATAAGCTTAAAAAGTGACATTATTTATATGCTCAGTTTCTACTTGCAGCCAAACTTCTTTTTTTGTTATCTTTACTTCTATTCTCCATCTCTCTGAGACACAGATGGCTCAAGTTTCAGGGACAAAGATTTAATTTTTTTCATAAACAAATGTGAGCGAATTTGGAATTAAGTCTGGAATAGCAAAAACTTACTTTTTCAACTACTAAGTCCAAAAATATTTTTGGCCACTGAGACTATGTTGAGGACAGATAGAACATTACTAGAGTGGCTTCCTTAAACTCTTCTTCTCTCAAGATATGCTTTTCAAACTATCATCTCCCATGATATTAGGTTCCATTTTCTGTATTCCTCAATATTTTCACCTATAGGTGTTAGAATCTCTTTGGATTGTTATTGTTTCAGGCAAACATCACTTTATATTTAATATAATTTTAATTTTTGTCAGGTGAAACAAAACTTTGGCTGAGTCCAGTGTGTTTCTTCATCAATAAATTGCGTGTGAGGAAAAATGGTACCAGAAATAATTAAGAATGCATTAAGGGGACTTCCCTGGTGGTTCAGTGGCTCAACCTTCACATTCCAATGCAGGGGGTCTAGGTTCAGTCCCTGGCCAGGGAGGTAAGATGTCACATGCCTGGTGCCCAAAAAATCAAAACATGAAACAGAAACAATATTGTAACACATTCAATAAAGGTCTTCAAAATGGTCCATATCAAAGAATCTTTGAAAAATAGAAGAAATTACATAAAATATATAGAATGCATTGATCTTGGATCCTAGAATAAATCAGAGATCCACCATGCAATAACAATGGAAAATTTAAGTACTAGGATCTTTATTTTTGTGGTAAAATGTTCACATCCACAGGATTACTTTAATAAAAATATTTACCATAATAGATTTTCATTGTTCATCACACTCCTTGAACAAATACAACGTGAGCTATTTGTTTTTAAAACTTAAATAAAAATGATTTCAAGATTGAATAATTTTGTTTAGGAGTTTTTATCCATGCCTCTAAGTGAGATTGTCCTATTCAGGTTTGGTAGCAAGTTTACATATGCCTTATAAAAGGATTGGGAGTGTTTCCTCCTTTTGTATTCTCTTCAAATGCTTGACAGATATTGGAATTATTCATATACTCTTATATATGTAACAGATTAATGGAATTGCTCTTTAGTTCCATTTTACTTGTGGATTTTACTTATAGATTTGTTTCTAAAGATTATTTTAGAATTTAGATTATTATTATATTTTATTAGTCTATTTTCCATCTCAAAAGGACTTTTTAAAGGAAATTATCCATTATATATATATATATATATATAGTTTTTCATAAGTATTGAATTAAAATATTTCAAACAATTATAGTTGTTCATAAATGCATGAAAGAAATCAACAAATAATCATCTAAAGATAACTAATAGTGTTTTCCTGGTGACTCGGTGGTACAGAATTTGCCTGCCAATGCAGGAGACATAGGTTCAATCCCTGATGGGGGAGAATCCCACATGCCATGGAACAGCTAAGCTCATATGCCACAACTGTTGAGCCTGTGCTCTTTAGCCTGAGAGCCTCCACTACTGAGCCCAGGTGCAGCAAACACTGAAGCCTGAGTGTCCTAGAACCTGTGCTCCACAACAAGAGAAGCTACTGCAATGAGAAGTACAAACACAGCAACTAGAGAGTAGCCCCTTCTCTCTGCAATGAGAGAAAAGCCCTCGTACCAAAAAGGATCCAGCACAGTCAAAAATAAATAAATATATCTGTATTTCAAAAGAAGAAGAAAATCAGCAGCATGATTCCCATCACCCAGTTAAAGAAATGGATTATCATTATCAAAATCTTTGGAGGTACCTTTCTGTCCTTCTTAATCACATGTTCTTCTTAAAAAAGTAAATTTTTTAATAAATTTAGACAGATATATAGCCTTATTTTGTTTTGCAGTATTAGCACATATATATGTAACCATTTAAAATAACAGTTGTTTAGCTTTCCCTCTTTTGGGGCATAGAAATCCCTTGGACAGAGGAACCTGGTAGGCTACAATCCAAGGGGTCATGAACAGTTGGACACAACTGAGCAACTGAGCACACAAGCGCATAAATGGAATTGCAGTTTGTGTGAAGCCAATTATAATGCACAAAATTAGCTTTGATTGTGTGACAAGAAGAATGGCACCCCAAAGAGGTCCATAGCTTAGATCTCTGGAACTGGTGGGTATGTTATGTTTCATGGTAAAAGGGACTCTACAGATGTAACGGAGTTTATGGACCTTAAAGTAGAGAGATCATCAGGATTATTAGTGGGCCCAAATGAATTCTGTGAGCGCTTAAATGCTGAGAACTTTCTCTGGCTGAAATAAGAGAGATGGGGACAGAGAACTGAGAAATGCCAAGCATGAGAAGGAGTGAATACATCACAGCAATTTTGAAGTTACCACTGCAATTGTGAAGTTATAAGGAGTTTTGTGGAAAGCATGAGAAGGAAGAGAATTCTGTCAAAAACAAGTCATCTTGGAAGAAGATCCCAAGCCCTAGATAAGAACTACAGCCCTAGCCTCAACCTGACTTTAAATCAGTTGGACCTGAGTACCCAGTTACATCTCCTAGGCTTCTGACCAGAGAAATCATGAAATAATAAATGGGTGTTGTTTAAGCCATTAAGTTGTGATGATTTTTATGTAAAAATAGAAAATTAATGCAGACTAATTCATGCTAATTTGTATTTCTGTATTTCATTTCACTGATGAATAATGTTTCATTTTGACAATCCTGTAGCTTATTATCTATTTTGCCATTAGTGTGCATTCCTTCCATTAATTTTTACAAGGAATAATGCATCTAAAAGTATTTGTATGTTTATTCATATATATATACACACATATGTGTTTGTGTATATGTATATATATATGTATGTTTCTCTAGGATATGTAGAGGAAGGGGATTATTGATTGCAGATTTTGCTTCTGTTAAACTTTATATTTCCTAATAGTTTTTAAAAGTGATGTAAAAGTTTACACTCATAGTTAAAATAAGCTTGCTTATTTCTTCACATCTACAACAAACAGTGTCTCAACTTCATTTTTTGTGTGTGTGACTCTGATATTATGTAGTACTATCTTGCTATGATATTAATTTCGTTCTCTTGGTTACTACTCAAGTTGAAAGTATTCCTGAGAAATGCCTCTATACACAGTTTAATGCCCCTCTTCCTCCTTTCTGGTATTATTCTTACTGATTTTTATGTGCTTCTAAATATTCTAGGTTATAATCCTTTTTTTATTTTTTCAGATATTGTTATCTTCTTCATTTTTGTGGTTTGACTTTTAGTCTGAAGTATTTAATTAACAGAGAAAACTAATATTTATTTTACCTTGATAAGATGTATTAATATTTTCTCTAGTAGTTGGCACATGTGTTTTGCAGCCAAAAGATTATCTTGTCTTAAACATATTTGTAAATAAATTTTCTTAAAATTTATTTCACAATTAGGAATTCATATATCTGGATGCTGATGATTTTTGTGAAGCAGGAACTGATTCCCATTGCTTCTGAATATGGATAAATACTGGTCTCAGTACCATATATACAATTTTAAGTTCTTTTTCCACTAAAGTTGACTGTCACATATTAATTTTTCGTAGCTCTGTGCTAGTCATGTTCATTATTCTACTTGTCTATCTCTGCAACATCAGTGCACTTTCTTATTTATAATAGTTTTCTACTTTGTATTAATATCTGGTACAGTATGTATTTATACCTGACTTCCCTTGTGGCTCAGCTGGTAAAGAATCCACCTGCAATGCAAATGGACCTGGGTCCATCCCTGGATTGGGAAGACCCCCTGGAAAAGGGAAGGCTATCTACTCCAATATTCTGGCCTGGAGAAGGGGTCCATGGGGTCTCAAAGTGTTGGACACGACTGAGTGACTTTCACTTTCTTTTCTTCTTCAAGAGTATTTTGACTTTACTTATTTATGTAAATTTAAAAATCTGTTTCCAACCTCAAGGAAAATTTCTGTTGCCATTTTATATATTACAGTAAATTGATATATTTACAATATTTGGTCTTTTTCCATAAGCTTAATATGTCTTTTCTAAATAAAATATTTTAATGCAATTTTACTTTCCTAAGTACTATATCATTTTTATGTGGTGTTGTTATTTTAAATTAAAAAATGCAGGTTATTGTTATTTTATTATTCAGTAATTTAAAAATTATAACAACTACTTGAACTATTTATTTTGTCACCATTTTTTCATGCATCTCAGAACATCCTTCTTAGATATCCTAGAGGTAGGATTTAGTGAGATTTTGTTGTTGAAATGTTTTCTGCGCTTTGACCTATTTTTGAATGATGATTTGCCAGAATTAACTTTCTATTTCATACATCATTCTGAAGATACTTTACTGTTCTACGTGTTTCAATGCTGCTTCTCTGTTGACTGCTGTCAGTTAAACTGACACTTGAAAATCATATGACCTTTCTGTCTGGATGCTTTTAAAATGCTCTTCTTTCGTGTTTAGCAAATTTCACATGTTGGGTGAAGGTATGGATTTTTTTGGTGGCATACTGGTAAACTAACTTTCCAGATAAAAACCTGTGATTTGTAATGTTTGCTGATTTCCATTGTATAATATTTCCATCATGACCCATTCAAGTTACCAGGCTTTCAAACATCAGCAGGCAAATTCCTGAACAATTAACAAATGACTCTGGTGGGAGGAAATAAACTAGCTCCAGCACATCCATGCCCTTTGTTAATTTATCATGTAATGAGGCCATTTACTTACTGAATCCAAGGCGCCATGAATTTCATCGATTTTGAAGTGCTCAGTATCTCTTTGTATATTTGTCTTTGTCTCATCCTGAAGCTTCAATTAAATACATATTTGATTGTCTCAATCTGTCCTCTACATTTCCCACAGTCCTCCATTTTATCAATTTTTTTCTAAGTAGCACTTTGAACGGAGAAGGCAATGGCATCCCACTCCAGTACTCTTGCCTGGAAAATCCCATGGACGGAGGAGCCTGGTAGGCTGCAGTCCATGGGGTTGCTAAGAGTTGGACACAACTGAGTGCCTTCACTTTCACTTTTCACTTTCATGCATTGGAGCAGGAAATGGCAGCCCACTCCAGTGTTCTTGCCTGGAGAATCCCAGGGACAGAGGAGCCTGGTGGGCTGCCGTCTGTGGGG
The DNA here is from genome assembly GCA_006410615.1 of Neotragus moschatus. Classification (NCBI taxonomy): domain Eukaryota; kingdom Metazoa; phylum Chordata; class Mammalia; order Artiodactyla; family Bovidae; genus Neotragus; species Neotragus moschatus. Next base: position 1,454,775 of record SJYA01002484.1, on the reverse strand, counting down.
TCGCACAGGGTTGGACACGACTGAAGCGACTTAGCAGTAGCAGCAGCAGCACTTTGAATAATATATTTGGACGTCTCTTTCTGTAAATACATTTTTAAAATTCATTTTTTCATTTGGGTTTCAGTCTATAAATATCCCTGGCTTGTTGTCATATTTTTACTACAGCACCACCACTAAAGATAATTAAATCATTTTCTCTCCAACAAATCATTAAAACTCAAGGTTCCAAATTATTGGTATCAGTAGAAACTTGCGAGATAACTTTTGGCTTTGGCTTAGGTGTTTTATTTGCACCCATTTTAGTCCTCTCTTACTTTCTTTGACTTACTATTATTGCTTTATTGTGATTTCTATCAAAAATGTGAAAATATATCTGTTATATCATAATAAGCATTCATAAGTGTTTATAAAAGAGAGTTTTAAGAACATTTAACCTGACATATTGTCAAGATACTAAAGTATTTTTATATGCAAATAAAAGGTAAAGTAAATTAGAAAATTACTCAAACGATAAAACTGAATGCTGTTCATAATATTGTGCATTATATATAAACAGGTAGAAATGGTTTACTGCTACAGATCTCTCCTTTATCCATTATGTATTTATTTTGATATAGTTACAGTTTGGTATGTCACTTGAATTGAGGCTATAATTATTTATTTAGAATAAAACATGCAAATCATTTTTATTTCAAAATCCTTTGTATTTTGCTTATTATATTAAAAAATAATGTTTCATGCAGGTATTATGTAAAGATATCAAGAAACATGTTGTGGGACAACATATAAGTGGTTTATTTTTCTTCAGGGACAGATTCAATTTTGTTTCAAAAAAAAATTTGCATTCATATACATATATGACTCATATTGGTGAAATGTGCAGGTGTTTTTTAACATGATATATTATTCTGAAACTTTCTATACTTTAAGAGTTAGAACTTGTTATTTGCAGTTATGGAAATGTTTGTTCTTTAATTTTTCTACAACAACTTTATATGGAGTCCCAAAACTATGCTCAATGAAAAATTATAGTAGTATTTGGTATTTAAGTTATATGAGATGGCAGTGGCACCCTACTCCAGTACTGTTGCCTGGAAAATCCCATGGGTGGAGAAGCTTGGTGGGCTGCTCATGGGGTCGTGAAGAGTCGGACACGACTGAGCAACTTCACTTTCCCTTTTCACTTTCATGAATTGGAGAAGGAAATGGCAACACACTCAAGTGTTCTTGCCTGGAGAATCCCAGGGACGGGGAGCCTGGTGGGCTGCCGTCTATGGGGTCGCACAGAGTCAGACACGACTGAAGCGACTCAGCAGCAGCAGCAGCATTTATAGGGAACAAGGGCTTCCCAGCTGGTGCAGTGGTAAAGAATCTGCCTGCCAATGCAGGAGATGTGGATTTGATCCCTGCGTGCGAAAGATCCCCTGGAGAAGAAGTGGCAACCCAATTCAGTATTCTGGGAAATCCATGGACAGAGGAGCCTGCCAGACTACAGTTCATGGAGTCACAAAGAGTCAGACACAACTGAGCAGAACACACACACACATACACAGGCAACAAACTAGAGAAACAGTTTTATATAAAATCTAATACTTTATTTCTTAATAACTTGCCATGCATTTTGACAGCATTCAGAAAAGTAAACAAGTGAGAGTAAAGCAGTTTTGTGGTCTCTGCTTCTAAATTTTCTTTTATTCCTGCATGTAATACACAGATGTCAGGCCATAAATTATTGTGAAAACAAACTGAATTTACAGTCAACTATTTACAATTTTCTCTTGAAGACAGCCTAATAGTATTTGAAAATGAAGAAAAAGACAAAGATTGTTCTATTTTCTTAAATTATTTGCATGGACCATTCAGTACTTTGAAAACCTCAGTATTCTTAATTACTAGTTGTTATTTAGTGATTCTTATAGTGAACATATTTAAATCTTTTAAATCAAAATTACAAATGTATGCATAAAAAGTTTCTCTAGAAAGAACACAGAAGTTCCCTAACCATATTCCCAAGTTAGAATTACATAAGAAATCATTATAAAACAATAACCCCAAAAATCCCTAGTGTGAAAATTCCAGATGGTGCTAGTGGTAAAGAACCCACCTGCCAATGCAGGAGACATAAGAGACACAGTTTGATCCTTGGGTTGGGAAGATCCCTTGGAGGAGGGCATGAAAACCCACTCCGGTATTCTTGCCTGGAGAATCCCATGACAGAGAAACCTGGTGGGCTACAGTACATGGGATCACCAACAGTCAGGTACAATTGAAGCAACTTAGCATGCATGTATAAAAGTTTCATTTTTCCTTTCCAGAGTAAAGTACATCAGTCAGATGTGGCCCTCATAATGTAAGTTTATTTAAAAACTCAATGTATCTTTTCTTATTGCTATTTGAGTTCCCAATAAAATTCTTGTGTACAGATCTCTTTGAAAAGGATATTATTTTTTTTATCAGTTTTCTAATCCTTTGCATTTTCTTCATGAAATGTCTTTTTGAAATTCAGTGGTGAAACCTGTATATTGTGGATATTTGCATTGCCTTGATTAAAGATACACTCTGCATTTTTGAATCTCTTTTACAGTGACAATATGATTTACTGTAGTTATGAGTATATGAACATCTGGATCCAGAATGTAGCTACATATTATATGACTTCACACTTTCATATATGAGATTTCTATACTAATTTTGAATGGTTTTCTTATTTAGGTAAAATTCACATTATAATTTGATGTACAGTGACATTTAGTGCTTTTGCAGCATTGTACAACCACTGCCTCTCTAGTTTTAAAACTTTTCACTGCTTCACATAAGCACCCTATTAAACAATTATTTTTCATCCCCCTCCCCATACTCTGACAATCACCAGTCTACTTTGTGTGTCTGTGGATTTACCTCTTCTTGATATTTCATATAGCAGTAACCATGCTATATAAGAACCTTTGAAATCTGGCTTCTTTCACTTTGTATACTGTTTGTGAGTTCAGCCAAGTTGCACTGTGTGTCAGTACTTCATTTTTATGGCTGAATAATATTCCATTGTATGTCTGAAGTGAAAGTGTTAGTCACTTAGTCATGTTTGACTCTTTGCAACCCCTGAACTGTATAGCCTGCCAGGTTCCCCTGCCAATGGATTTCTCCAGGCAAAAATAATGGAATGAGTAGCCATTCCATTCTCCAGAGGATCTTCTGATCCAAGAATTGAACCCATGTCTCCTGCATTGCAGGCAGATTCTCTACCATCTGAGCCACCAAGGAAACCCATTTATTAATCCCTTTATTTGGTGAATATTTTTGTTGCTTCCACCATCTGGCTATTGTGAATAGTATTGCTATGAACATTTGTAGTTGTCTGAATATTTATTTTCATTTCTATTGGGTATATACCCAGGAATATAGTTACTGGATTATATGATAATTCTGGATGTAAATTTTTCAGAAACCAAAATATAAGTTAAGGAATAAGATTAGCACCTTTATAAAAGATATTCCAGAGAGTTTCTCTTGCTCATTCTGCTGTATGTGGGTACAGAGAGAAGATGAACCTCTAAGCTAGGAAGCAGTTTCTCATCAAACACCTCATCTGTTGTGCTTTTATCTTAAACTCCCTGACCTCTAGAACTGTAAGAAGTTTCTGATGTTTATATGCCATGCAGTCTATGATATTCTATTGCAGCAGTCTAAATGGAATAAGATAATATTGTTTGATGCATGAGCCTTCAATTTTATGAAGTCCAACATATTTATGTTTTGTTCTGTCTTGTGCTTTTGATATCTAAGAATCCACTGTCAATCTGATGTCATGAAGACTTGCCCATATATTTTCTTTTGAATTCTTTTATAGTTTTAGCCCTTATATTAAAGATATTAGTCTATTTTGGGTGAATTATTATATATGGAGTGAGGCAGGGAGTCCAACATGATTTTTTAAGCATGGCCCTATCTTACTGTCCCAGCACTGTTTGTGCAGAGAGGATTCTTTTTCCCCAATGGATAATCTTGACACTCTTTTCAAAAATCAGTTGGCCAAAGATCCCTGGGTTTGTTCTAAATCCTTAATTCTATTCTGTTGCTCTATATGTTTGCTCTTACACCACTATCACACTTTTTTGATGATTGTAGCTCTCTGGTAAGTTTCAAAATCAAGCTCTGTATTTTCCTAATTCTTTTTATTCTTTCAGTAGTTTTGATTAATCAGAACCCCTTGTAATTCCATATGAATGTAGGATCAGCTTTTACGTTTCTTAAAACAAAAAAACACACACACAAAAGTCATTGAAATTTTCACAGTAATTGCATTTTATGTGTAGATTCTTTGGGGCATATTGGAGTCTTAAAAAATACTAAGTCCATGCCTTTTTATTTAGGCGTTCTTTATTTTACCAATATCTTACAGTTTTTAGTATACAAGTGTTTTATGTTACTGATTAATTAATAGGAATTTTATTCTTTGTGATACTGTAAGAAGTAATTTTCTTAATTTTCTTTACATTAGTGCATTGCTTGTGTATAGAAGCACAACAGATATGAGTTGATTTTGTTTACCCTGCAACTTTGCTGAATTCATCAGCTCTAGTAGCTTTCTTTCGCATTCTATGAAGTTTTCTTTATAAAATCATGTCATTTGTCACCAGAAATAATTTTACTTAATCTTTTCCAATTTGGAGGCCAATTATTTCTTTCTCTTGCCTAATTGCTCTACTAGAATTTCCAATACAATATTGAAAGGCAGTGGTGAAAGATATTTTTGTCCTGTTCTTAATCTTACTGGGAAAAGCTGTCAATCTTTTCACTATTGAGCATGATGTTAGGTGTTGGTTTTTAATAAATGCCATTAATCACCTTAAGGAAAGTCCTTCTGTCCCTAGTTTTCTGAGTGTTTTTATTGTGAAGGGTTTTGAATTTTGTTAGATGTTTTTTCTGCATCGACTGAGATAATCACGTATTGTTCTCTTCCTTAGTCCTGTTAAAGTGCTTTATCACTTTGATTTTCCTTTACTGGACCACTTGTGATAAATCTCATATTTTAGATGTTTAACTGTTTTGGTGTGTTATTAAATTTGGCATGTTACTCTTTTGCATCTATATCCATAAGAGATATTAGCCTGTAGTTTTGTCATCTTAGCTTTCTAATTTTTCACTGGCTTTGGTATCAAGGTAATGCTGTCCTCGTGCTGTATGAGGAATTGTTCCTTCATGCTCTATTTCTTGAAAAGAATTCAAGCAGGATTTAACTCTTCTTAGGTGTTTGGCAGATTTCATCAGTGAAGCCAGTTGATCCTTGACTTTTATTTATGGGATGGCTTTCAGTTACTGATTTAAATTCTTGTTAAATGTCTTTTGAGATTTTCTATTTATGTTTGATTCAGTTCTTATAATTTTTATGTTTTTAGGAATTAAATTATCTAAACTGTCATAAATTCTTAACAATATGAAATATTCTTTCGTTATCCCTTCTATTTGTGTAAGGTCACTATTTTTACTTCAGTTTTATTTTTGATTTTTGTTTCTTCACTCTTTTTTCATTTTTAACTAGCTAGCAGAAACCAACCATGAGTAAGCCCAATTACTAATTAAAAAAAAAAAGTAACTGCATTAAATATACTCAAAGAGGTGTGGTAATGGTAGAAACAGGGAAAATTATATGGGTTATTAATAAAGAGAAATTACAAAAGGAAGCAAAAAAGAAATTCTGGAGTTGAAAATTACAATAGCAAACATGAAAAAGTTACCAGAGGGAATCAGCAGCAAATTTAAGCAGGAACAAGAAAAAATCAGCAAAATTGAATATAAGGTAGTTGAAAGAAGAGCAGAAGAGCAGAAAGAGAAAAGAATGAGGAAAAACAGACCCAGGGAAACGATGGGATATTATCAAGCATACCAAACTATACTTTTCTGTTATTTAGAATATATTAATTTTCTGCTCTAACACTATATTCATATATAAGGAATGATTGCTGGATGAGAGTTCCTAAGTCTGTTCTCTGCACATTCACCCTTGTAATTTATGTTTATTTTCCATTCAGTCAAAGAAATATATATATACAGTCAACACAGGCATTATGGTAAATAGAAAAATAATAAATTCTGTTACCTCCTGATAAGAGGGAATAGTATATAATTTTTTACTTTTAAGTAAACCTAAATATTCATAAATAAATAACCTGCACATTTTAATATTTAGTAGTTTATTAAAGCTATTCATGAATGTAAGTTTCTGAGACAAAAATGTAATATAATTAACATACATGACATGGCCTATATATGTAATTAATTTATTATTGATAAATTTTAATTGTTAGTGACACATATTTGACATTTAACATATAAGTTGGCATGCTTTTTATATCAATTAACTCACTTATCTAATGTCAATTAGCAGTTCAAGAATTAACTACTATGAAATCAGTTTGTCATAGACTACTGTTTAAGTGCTAATGAGTCAAAATCCCTTGCAATTACAAGGGAAATATGCAATTTAGTCAAATAAATATTTTATATTTTGTGTGAAATAACTAATAGCAAAATATTTTTTTGAATATATATGATCCTTTTTAAGGAATCAATATCTCTTTGATAAATAACATTTCAGAACTTATTTACCTACCATATTATATGTCTTTATTACTGTAATTATTCTAAGAATATTTAGAGTAACAGTAAAAACATAAGATGGAGCCAGAAGGTGAGGTTACGAAGAAATCAGTTATTAAGAAACAAAATATAACATGAGATTTCTTTCTAATCCTCTTATTGTGTTTATTTATGGCCTATTAGAAAATAGCTACTCTGTACTGAGATGGGCATTGCACTGAAACTATTCTACTTAGAAAGGGATAAAAATCCCAGTTCAGATTTTCTTAGAAGGAAAAGCAGGCTTCCGTGGTGGCTCACATGGTAAAGAAACTCCCTGAAATGCAAGAGACCTGGGTTTGATCTCTGGGTTGGGAAGATCCTCTAGAGAAGGAAATGGCATCCCACTCCAGTATTCTTGCCTGGAGAATCCCATTGACAGGAGTCTGGTGGGCTACAGTCCATGGGTTCACAAAGAGTCAAACATCACTGACCAACTAACACTTTCACTTTTAGGTGAAAAGGCATGTGTTGCTTTACATAAAATATGATGATATCTGTGATCACACAGGATCACAGCATCAGCAAACTGGTATTCTCTCTCTGGCTCTTTCTCCCTCTCTCCTCTTGGTCTGACTTCCCTCTAGGCAGGCTCTAAATTTGATAGCTCTTCTCTAACTCAGGCTTAAGTTTCCCTGAGTTAAAAAATGTGCATTTTCTCCTCTGCCAATTAATTAAAATTTTCCATGTTGGGCATCATTAATGTGGATTAAGTCATATGCCCATCTCGGAAGAAACAATTATGATCAACGAATGTAATACTCATGAAGACCAAATCATATGCTGACTGCCAGTGATGCCTGAAAAATATGCTGTTAAAAATCACAAAATGAAGAAAAAGTGAAAAGGAAATGAAGGAGAAAAACAATTATACAAAGAAAAAAAAAAGTCTGCCAATCAGAAAACTCAACTATTGCTTTCCCTCTACATTACATCTTTGGTCTGGTGTACTAATCGGTTTTTATAACTCACATTGTAAATATCATTATCAATCAAGAGATATGTTCAGGATATTATACTTTTATCAGAAAAAGGGAAATATGCTAAGCAAAGAGTAACCACAGAAATCCACTACAGGTCTTATTTTAGCATTTCTAAAATCATAATCTAGGAAAAAGAAAACAGTTTTAAATTGAAACAGTGGAGAAATACCTCATAGACTAATAAGATAGAGGTGTAGGCTGAAAACACTCAATCGTCTGCCAGTTTGTGACTGTGTCCTAAAAGTGTCATAAGTAACTTTAGTTTTTCTTATACTTGTTGTTGTTCAGTCACTCAGTCGTGTCCAGCTCTTTAAGAGCCCATGGACTGCAGCATGCCAGGCTTCCCTGTCCTTCACCATCTCCTGGAGCTTGCTGAAACTCATGCACATTGAATTGGTATGCCATCCAACCAACTTGTCCTCTGTCATGCCCTTCTCCTCCTGCCTTCAATCTTTCCCCAAACCAGGGTCTTTTCTAGTGAGTCAACTTTTCACATCAGGTATCCAAAGTATTAGAGTTTCAGCTTCAGCATCAGTCCTTCTAATGAATATTCAGGACTGATTTCATTTAGGATTGACTGGTTTGATCTCCTTGCAGTGCAAGGGACTCTCAAGTGTCTTCTCCAGCACCAGTTCAAAAGCATCAATTCTTCAGTGCTCAACTTTCTTTATGGTCCATCTCTCACATCCATCCATGACTACTGGAAAAACAATAGCTTTGACGAGACGGACCTTTGTTGGCAAACTAATCTCTCTGCTTTTTAGTGTGTCTAGGTTGGTCATATCTTTTCTTCCAAGGAGCAAGCGTCTTTTAATTTCATGGATGCAATCACCATCTGCAGTGATTTTGGGCCCAAGAAAAGAAAGTCTCTCACTGTTTCCATTGTTTCCCATCTATTTGTCATGAAGTAATGAGGCCAGATACCGTGATCTTGGTTTTTCGAATATTCATTTTTAAGCCAGGCTTTTGCTTCTCCTCTTTTACCTTCATCAAGAAACTCTTTAGTTCCTTTAGCTTTCTGCCATAGGAATGGTGTCATCTGCATATCAGGTTATGGATATTTCTCCTGGCAAACTTTGATGCCAGCTTGTGCTTCATCTAGTCCAGCATTTCACATTATGTACTCTGCATATAAGTTAAATAAACAGGGTGATGATATACACCCTTGATGTACTCTTTCCCAATTTGGAACCAGTTCATCCTTCCATGTCCAGTTCTAATTGTTGTTTCTTGACCTGCATACAGGTTTCTCAGGAGGCAGGTAAGGTGGTCTGGTATTCTATCTCTTGAAGAATTTTCAACAGTTTGTTGGGATCCACACAGTTAAAGGCTTTAGTGTAGTCAATGAAGCAGAAGCTTTTCTGGAATTCTCTTGCTTTTCCTATGATCCAACGGATGTTGGCAATTTGATCTCTCTCTGCCTTTTCTAAATCCAGCTTGAACATCTGGAAGTTCACAGTTCAAGTACTATGGAAGCCTTGCTTGGAGATTTTTGAGCATTACTTTGCCAGGGTGTGATATAAGTGCAGTTGTGCAGTAGTTTGAACATTATTTGGCTTTGCCTTTCTCTGGGATTGGAATGAAAACTGACCTTTTCCAGTCCTATGGCCACTGCTGAGTTTTTCAAATTTGCTGGCATATTGAGTGTAGCACTTTTACAGCATCATCTTTTAAGATTTGAAATAGCTCAACTGGGATTCCATCACCTCTACTAACTTTGTTTATAGTGATGTTTCCTAACACCCACTTGACTTCACACTCCAGGACATCAGGCTCTAGATGTGTGTTCACACCATTGTGGTTATCTGGGTTGCAAAGAGTCAGACATGACTGAGCGACTGCACAATAAAAATATATTTTGAATAGTTCTTCTGTGTATTCTTGCCACCTCTTAATATCCTCTTCTCTGTTAGGTTCATACTGTTTGTTTCCTTTATGATGCCTATCTTTGCATGAAATGTTTCCTTGGTATCTCTAATTTTCTGGAAGATCTCTAGTCTTTCCCATTCTATTGTTTTCCTCTATTTGCATTAATCACTGAGGAAGACTTTCTTATCTCTCCTTTCTATTCTAGTACCTTTACATTCAGATGGGTATATCTTTCTTTTTCTCCTTTGCCTTTCACTTTTCTTCTTTTCTCAGTTATTAAGGCCACCTCAGACAATCATCTTGCCTTTTTGCATTCTTGGGGATGGTTTTGATCACTACCTCTTGTAAAATGTCACAAGCCTCCGTCCATAGTTCTTCAGGCACTCTTTGAGATCTAATCACTTGAATCTATTTGTCACTTCCACTATAATCATAAGGGATTTGATTTAGGTCATACTTTAATGCTGCTGCTGCTGCTAAGTTGCTTCAGTTGTGTCCAACTCTGTGCGACCCCATAGATGACAACCCACCAGGCTCCCCCATCCATGGGATTTTCCAGGCAAGAATACTGGAGTGGGTTCATACTTGAATGGGCTAGTGGTTTTTTCTACTTTCTTCAATTTAAGTATGATTTTGGCAATAAGGAGTTTATGATCTGAGACACAGTCATTTCTTATAATATAGAAATAGATTTATAGGCCTGTAATTATTACAATGAAATATACTAAAGAATACCTATTAATAGAGGAGTTCAGTTCAGTTGCTCAGTTGTGTCTGACTCTTTGCAACCTCATGTACTGCAGCACTCCAGGCTTCCTTGTTCATCAACAACTTCCGGAGCTTGCTCAGTCTTATGTCCAGCGAGTTGGTGATGCCATCCAACTATCTAATCCTCTGTTGTTCCCTTCTTCTCCTGCCTTTAATCTTTCCCAGCATCAGGGTCTTTTCCAATGAGCTGATTCTTCGTATCAGGTGGCCAAAGTTTTGGAGCTTCAGCGTCAGTCCTGCCAATGAATATTCAGGACTGATTTCCTTTAGAATTGACTGGTTTGGTCTCCTTGCATTAGTAGGGGAAAAGCATAGTAAAATGTTGATATAGATTGCATGTAAGATATTTCTAAATGTAAAATGGAGTGTACTAGATGCTTTCTATCAAAATAGATAATCTTCAAAATGCTTTGTTGAATTTAAAGCAAGGTACGAATCACTGCAGATGGTGATTGCAGCCAAGATATTAAAAGATGCTAACTCTTTGGAAGGAAACTTATGACCAACCTAGACAGCATATTAAAAAGCAGAGACATTACTTTGCCAACAAAGGTCTGTCTAGTCAAGGCTATGGTTTTTCCAGTGGTCATGTATGGATGTGAGAGTTGGACTGTAAGGAAAGTTGAGCACCGAAGAACTGATGCTTTTGAACTATGGTGTTGGAGAAGACTCTTGAGAATCCCTTGGATTGCAAGGAGATCCAACCAGTCCATCCTAAAGGAGATAAGTCCTGGGTGTTCATTGGAAGGACTGATGTTGCTCCTGAAACTCCAATACTTTGGCCACTTGGTACAAAGAGCTGACTCATTTGCAAAGACCCTGATGCTGGGAAAGATTGAGGGCAAGAGGAGAAGGGGATGACAGAGGATTAAACGGTTGAATGGCATCACCGACTCAATGGACATGAATTTAGGTAAACTCCAGGAGATGGTGATGGACAGAGAGGCCTGGTATGCTGCGGTTCATGGGGTCACAAAGAGTTAGACACGACTGAGTGACTAAACTGAACTGAACTGAACTGGGAGGCAAAAAAAAATAAGACAACTAGGACTAATGGTAGTGATTAGTCTATACCATGTGTAACAGTCTAGTTTTTCAGAAGGGCAGCTATTTTTATATTTAACGTCAACTTGAAAGTCATAAATGGAACAAAATAATAATTTGTTGATAAGGAAGAGAAGATAAAGGGTAGAAGTTCAGGGAAACTGAGTATGTATGCAAAAGTGAAAGTGAGAAGAGGCACAGAGCAGGCAGGAGAAGTAGCTGAGTGTTAGAGGAACAGAAGGAAGCAGATGCTAGAGATGCAAGGAGTAAGATTCACAAAGGTAGTCAGTAGTGACTTATGTTCTTGAGATCGAAGCATGTGAAAGCTGAAGATCCAGAAGACCAAGGGAAAAACTGGAGTAATGATGACAAGTCAGATTACTGGCATTTTTAGATAAAAAGGTGGAAAGTAAGGTAATAGACTCAGCAAGAACACTCTGATTATTTCAGTAGTGAGAATATTGTAACTGTCTCTATAACACGTCATATATGGCAGTCATTAGCCCTCGACTTATCTATATTTAATCCTCACACATAATTGGGAGATTGATACTATTGCTATCACTTGTTTTTAGACACGTTTTACATAAAGGTACAGCATGATTCAGTAACTTCCCTAAGGTCTCAGAGCTGGTGCCACATGCAAACTACAGAATCAGTGTTTTATCATCATATTATATTGAAAGGGGACAAATGTCAATTTCGATAAAGGAGAATGATTCCTTAGTTGGAGTTGAAAGTATGTAAATTCCAATTACAGGTCAAAATTAATTTTGTTTTAATTTTGTCTGTCTTTGTGAAGGGGAATTTGATTCTGGGTCATGTGGACTAGAGAAATTATTCAAAGGAGAAACAGATAGAAGATCCCGAACATTTGAGTAAACTTTAGGGTGTAGAATAGGAAATGGAATCAAAGGTGTGAGTGAGGCAGTTAGCTTTGTAGAAGAGGACAAATAAGAAAGGGGAGTATGAAATCCATGCAATCATGAGCTCTAAGAAGAGAACGCAGAGTTTCACTGCTATCTTCACAAGTGGAAAGCAAATTTGTCTGCATGGAGTAAAGCAGAACCAGTCAAGGAGAATGGTTTATAAGTAAAATTTGAAAAATATCTGTGGGAGCCAGTTAGAGATCATTGTCATTTGTTAAGAATAAAAACTCTGGATTGAATAACAATGAATGTGTAATGAGATCAATCAGCCTCATTTTGTTATCTTTTGCTAGCATCCTTCCAGAGAACTGGCTTCCCTGGTGGCTCAGAGGTTAAAGCATCTGCCTTGCAATGCAGGAGTCCTGGGTATGATCCCTGGGTTGGGAAGATCCCCTGGAGAAGAAAATGGCAACCCACTCCAGTATTCTTGCCTGGAGAATCCCATGGACAGAGGAGCCTGGTGGGCTACAGTCCACAGGGTCTCAAAGAGTCGGACATGACTGAGCGACTTCACTTTCCGGAGAACTACAGTGTTAATCTTTTAAGAATATTCAGTGAGAAACAAAAAATAGACTAAATGTATTATTAAACAAGAAAGCTGTCATTTTCAGTAATTTGTAGGTTTTTATGCAAATGATATCTTTTTTATCTTATATGGTATCTCTTCATTTACTCTATTATTCAGTCTCAACATTCTGCCATATTACTGAACTAAACACATCTTAGTTTCTTAATGTTCAGTAACATATTTTAACAAGATGGAATTAAAAATTAACCTTGCAGAATGAAGCATTTAAAGTTTTAGCTTTATAATAATTTGTTTAATTATGGTAAGGGAATAGAGTCACATTTTAATATATATTTTTGGAGATATTAAAAAGAAAGATATGTTTAAATGATTTTTTATTTTAAAGTTTTTTTAAATTATTTAATTGATATAACACTAAGCAAATTTATATCCAATAAATTGAAGATTTAGAGCATGATAGTAAAGATACTTATCATTAACTGAGGTTTATTATAACCTTAAAAATATGTTGTCAGAAAGCAAAATATAGAATATCAGATTATAAACTTTCTGTAGAATTGTCATTTGTTGTTTAGTCGCTAAATGACATCTGACTCTTTTTTTGACCCATGGACTGTAGCCCACCAGGCTCCTCTGTTCATAGGATTTTCCAGGCAATTTGCCAATTCCATTTCCAGAGGATCTTCCTGACCCAGAGTTTGAACCTGAATCTCCTGTATTGGCAGGTGGATTCTTTGCCTGAACCACCAGGGAAGTAAAATCAAGTTTCCTTAAAAGTGAGTTTTACCACCTTTAAACCTCTCTGACCCCCATGGGATGTGGCCCACTAGACTCCTCTCTCCATGAGATTTTTCAGGCAAGAATACTGGAATGGTTTGCCATTTCCTTCTCCGGGGGAATTTCCTGACCCAGGGATTGAGCCTGTCTCTCCTGCATTGGCAGGTGGATTTTTTACCACTGCACCACCTGTGTGATACCCTTAATTTTATCACACAAATTTCTTATTATGCATCATGTGCAGATGGTATTGAAAATGGCCAGCAGGGTAATATGTTGATGTATGAATTGATGCATCATTTTTTTCAGAAAGTATTTATCATATTATGGAAATAGATAACTTAAAGTATACAAAGCCTTGAGTACTATACTTGAAGAAATAATATTAAATATATAAACACTTGTACATTTCAGTCACTGATCAAAATATTTGATCTTTAATTTTCTATTTGTGTAATATGTTTTCTAGTGAAGTTCTGTCTCCACGGCAGAGTATATGTACAAATATTTAGCATCAAATGAAGTTAAATCTATCTATCTATCTATCTATCTCTCTATATATATATACACACACACACACAGAGGCACAGGCATGCTGTTTTCTGACTGTCTTCATGACACTGTGAGATTACCCTTAATAAGTAGGTAAGCCAAACTATGACTGTTCCCCTAGATTTGCCTTTCTAGCCATTTCCTGCTGACACTGTGTGTACTCAATGTTTCACTTTTTTTCTATCCTCTCAGCAGTCACTGCCATGTTAAAGCATGATGCTAGCTACTGTTAATGCAATACTGAATAAAAACAGAGAGATTCCTACTGAAAAGCAATGTCTGTGATAAAATAATTCTAGCCAGCAATTAGAAAATGGCAGGGTTTGTGTTAAGGGCTTCGCATACAGTAATTCAGGTGTCATTGTAACAAGCCTCTGAGTTGTATGCTACTATCACTGTTATTTTACAGCTGAGATAAAGTAAATTAAGTAACTTGGTACCCTAGAGCCAGGAAATAGTAAAGAGGAGAACCGGATTGAGATGGCACAAATTCTCAATGGTCTCACATGAAACACAGTTTTCACCAATTTTTAATGTCTTTCCTTCTGCCTGGAGTTATTCTACTTTTATTCTAGGCACAGTCATTTGCATCCTTTATATTGTAGGTTCAATTAATATTACCAAAATGAGTGAAACATGTTGTTTATTTTAATGTTATATCTTTGAAATGAATTATCTAGTTCTGGGCAGTGACTCAGGCTCCCGTGTAAGATTACATTTCGTTTTTGTTCCAATGGCCTCTCGTGGTTTGTGTCAAAGTACATAGTTCTCCAAGAGGACTGAACTTTTCCAAAGATTTTTCCTATCAGTATAGTAAAGTTTGAGCACACTCAGCTAAAATGTGTTTGCTTGTTATAAATTATATATGTGCTAAAACTATAGTGCAAACCCAAACATTTTCAAAGACAGATAAAGTTGAAATTCTTAAAAAAGTATGTTTAAACGACTTGGGGGTTGTGAAGTTTAAAGTCATTATAAACAAATTATCAAAGCAAAATACACTTGGAATAAGATTCAGGAACAATAGTGGACATGTCTCTACATCAAAAATTTCCTTAATTCCTTCATTTCAGATCCCAGTAGATCACCAGTGCTTTTACCTTGTAAAGACTGATTACGAACCCACAGTTTAGAAATGTCAGCTCTACCGTTGCCTTGTTTACTTAAATATCATTATCTTCAGCCCAGAGTTTATTAATAAGAATCTTTGCTTTTTTTCCTGTTTGCGCTCATAAATTTAAATTAGGTAATATAATATATATTAATACTAGAGATGCCGTTATAAATATCCCCTTTGAAGAACTCTCACTCTCCTCTCAAATTTCTTTGCATACCTTACCTAAGACACAATTGTCTAAAATACATGTGAGGACATCAGTGCAAATCTGTGTATGAAGTGTTGAAAAGCTTAATTTATTTTTAATATAGAAATTAGCAGAAATACAAATTGTTTTCTCTTGTATTTTAAACACAGCTTGCATATCCCTTGGTAGACACGCCACTTTAAAGTCCACCACTTGAAGAAAGTGCACTTAGGGTTCTGTAGTGGTCGAACATTAGGCCCATTTCTCTATGTTCTGGGCAGCATCCTCATTTTACCAATGAAAAAATTAAGGGAGATTACTTGACCAAATCTGTACTAAGAATAAAGCTGTTTGCTTAGTGTGTCTGTATCTATGGGGACTGTGGCATATGTTGTGTCAAAGTTTATATCAGTATATCTGTTCTGATTCCTTGGGTCTGATTTTATGAATCTGATCCTGGCACACTGGTAGATCAGTGTGGAACCCAAATACTTAGGTGAAGGGGATGTTGGTGGAATAGCTCTCTACAGCTGTAACTCTTACTGAAATGTTATACTCTCTTTTTTAAACAACCATTTTGGGTACTTTTTTTTTTTGTCACCTATGATTAAAAGGAATTAATAGTTTTTAAAACTCTCCTTTATGTGTTGTCACAAAACAAAACCGAAAATGTTTACAAATTTGTTTAAATCCTTGTAGGATTTAAGGATGTTTACTAGGGCATAATTCATTTCAGTCAAGCAATGAAATTTAGCTTTGGGGAGTTGTAAAAAGAATTTAGTGATATCAGAACTTCATTACTAAAAAGTATTCCTTTACAAAACTAAAGCTATAATTATTTCTATTAAGTAAACACAGTATAATTAAGTATATATTTTAAAAATATTTGAAACAAATTAATTTTGACCTATTTGCTTAGGGTATGTATGTGTTGGTGGGTATAGTTTGTATACATAGTTATGAAATGTATAGTATCTGTGTAAATAAATGAAATTAAATAATATAATTCAAGCTTATACATATATGCATATATAGTTATACAAACATATATATATGAATATATATGAAACATGAGAAATCTATGAATATAGAGAAGGAGATTATATTTTCACTTTTTAGGTTGATATGGCTTTTCGCTTACCATTCTGCTCAGTTACATGTGATCAAGATTGTACCTTATTAGTACATCTATGATAAGAACAATGCACTTATCTTTCACCTGGTCTGAATCCCATTTGTCTGAATTTGATGAGCCAGAGAATTTATCCTGGCCTTCAAAACATGAATACAATCCAAAGACAAATAGAATAAAGTACATATAATTAAAGGTAGAATACAGATGATAGAGAGCTGGATTATTTTTTTCTTAGATCAGAAAAGATACTCAGTGTACTTTTATATAGGTATATAATTTCAAGGTAGGTTAGCCTGTTAAAATAGTAGAGTCAGGGAAAGAAGTCTTTTCTAAAGTGCAGCATGTCTATAAGCAAAGCTTCCTTCTGAGTCTTCTCTTTCTATTGCCTGCTTCTTCCTCAGTTTCTTTTCTGTATGTTAGCTGTATCTCCTCTGAGCTTCCTCAAGCAAATCATATCATTGTTCTCGATCTCTAAATATTAAACATTCTTGGTGAGAACAGATTCTGTTCTGTCAAGCTCTTCAAGCCTAAGTTTATGAATAGCTCCCTTTCTTACAGTCAGTGCATAATGAAAGTCTGTGTAAGGGATACAGTGTAAATATGTTATTATATTATTATATTTTATGTTCTTCAAAAGGGGGAATCCTGCTGAATCTATTGTTAGAAGTGAAATGAGCCACATGCTATTTCCATGTTGGAAAACATTCTGCCTTCACAATTATGATTTTACCTTTGTGATATTCTTCAATGGAAATTTTTATTTATATAAATCAGTCTCACAACTTTGAGAATTTTCATTGCAGTAGACAGAGTTTGCAAGTCATTCCTCTGCAGGGTTACTGGAAAAAAGAGCTAAAATATGTATGTGTGTGTTGGAGGGGAAGAAAATCATAAAGCTGAACAGCAAGCTATGATTGTGTCATAAAATATGGAAAAATATAAAAGAAGCTGAAAAGGAGGAAATGGATAACTTACCAATTCACTACTGAAATAGCTGAGATGGAGGAAGATTCTGCTGGCCTTAAAGGGTGCTCACGTTGTTTATAAAACCTATATTTTCTGAAGTCAGGGGTCAAGGGAAGAGCTTATTAATCGAGTAGATTTCAATCATAGCATCAAGCAAGATTTAATTAATTGTTTTAAGGGAGAAGCAAATAAGCACAAGGCTTCAACAGAAGTTAGACAACTTGACTAGAATCTCAGTGTAACTGAAAATAAGAGAAAAACTTAGACCAATTTTTAGTGAACCATAAATTATAAATCCAATTGCAGATTCGAGATGTCAATTTGCTGATTCTTTGGTTACATTATAATAGATTAAAAATCACTTATAACATATTACTGTAACTTTGTGGAAATGATCTGATTCCTGCAACAATATCTTTAAGACATTAAAAAAAAATCTTCATACTACTTGAATTCTGGAGAAGGAAATGGCAACCCACTGCAGTATTCTTACCTGGAAAATACCATAGATGGGGGAGCCTGGTAGGCTACAGTCCATCACAAAGAGTCAGACACGACTGAGCCACTTCACTTCACTCACTTCATACTTTATCAGTGGAGAAGGAAATGGCAACCCACTCCAGTATTCTTGCCTGGAGAATCCTTTGGACAGAGGAGCCTGGCGGGCCGTGGTCCATGGGGTCGGAGAGTTGGATACGACTGACGTGGCTAAGCATGCGCTACTTGAATTCATATGCCTTAATTCACCAGGGCCTTTAGACACATAGCTAGAAAAAGAACAGGGTATCTATGGTGATTATTCTATATCTAGTCATCTTAAGTTAAAGATCTAAAATGTTCTTATAAAGATTTTATTGCCAACACATTTCATGAGATCATTAGATCTTATCTCCAATGCATGTTTCATGTATGCTTGAAGTGTTCCTGTATATCCTGAACCTTTTGTAGATTTAGATTTCATTTATTCAGCAAAGAATTGTTCTGGTGAGCTGTGGGCTGTGTACTGGGAATTTCTATGTTCAACACGCTAGATGTGTGGCCTGCATAAAGGAACTTAGAAACTACTTGGGGAATTGTGTCTAGTTTTGAAGTAAAAAGGCAATTACAATACAGGACACTGCTAGGGCTCATAGCTCCCAAGAAGCCCATTTGGTGGTTAATAATGACATTTGGGAGGAAGTGGTGTCTAAAATAAGATCAATCTAAGATGAGTAGGGTTAGCTGATAGGTTAGGAGAAGATGAGAATATTTCTACCAGAAGAGTCAGAGCAATATTGCTTGTATGTGGAGTCTAAAATATAAGGCTAACTAGTGAATATAACAGCAACAAAAAGAGAAGCAGACTCACAGATACAGAAAACAAACGAGTGATTACCAGTGGGGAGAGGAAAGTGGGGAGGGGCACCACAGGGTTAGGGGATTAAGATGTATGAATTCTCATGTATAAAATAAGCTACCGGGATACACTGTACAACACAGGAAATATGGTTAATATTTTATAATACCTGTAAATGAAGTATAACTTTTCAAAATGGTGAATCACTGGATTTATACCCTTGTAGTATATATTATTGTATATCAACCATAATGCAATAAAAATTATAGCAAAAGCAGACATTATAAGGAAACTCAGCGTTTTACCTGGATGAAGCAGAAAGTATGGGCAGTACATGCTAGAGACAAGTAGGAACTAGAAGGATGTAAGGGGGAAAAAGGGAAGGATCATGAATAATGCATGCATTTCTTGTTTAAGCAATTGGGTGTAATTCATGGGTGCCATTTATTGAGACAGAGAATTTAGAACAAAGGCTATTTAAAGAGCATGTCAACATATGACTTGTATATACTGCGATGAAAGATTTTGTGATCATTCGGGCTGAGGTCTTGATCATGTATGTTGAGGTGCTTAGATATTTCACCCTAGCATATTGATGTGTGTGTGTGCTCAGTCACATCCTACTTTTGTGACCCCATGGACTGTAGCCCACCAGGCCCCTCTGTTTGTGGAATTCTCCAGGCAAGAATACTAGAGTGGGTTGCTATTTCCTATTTCAGAGGATCTTCCTGACCAAAGAATTAAACCCATATCTCCTGCATCTCCTACATTGGCAGGGTCACCTGGGGATGTAGGGGTATTTCTGTATGGGTGCCATAGAGGATAATAGAAAACAGAAATCAGGATATAATTCATAAAACACCAATATTTATATTTGATTTTTCCATACAGTTTGTTTAAAACATAATTGCAAAAATAAGAGATTATATTGTTGACATTCAAGTATGAATTCAAACATAATTTTATGTAGTACTGATAGGCAAATAGTCCCACAGTTATGAATAAGATAACTGTACCTTTTTTATGGACTTCCCAGATGGCACTAGTGGTAAAGAATCCACTTGCCAATGCAGGAGACACAAGAGATGCAGATTCAATTTCTGGGTCAGGAAGATTCCCTGTAGAAGGAAATGGCAACCCACTTCAGTACTCTTGCCTGGGAAATTCCTTAGACAGAGGAGCCTGCCAGACCACAGTCTATGGGTTCACAAAGAGTTATACATGAATGTGCACACACCTATTTACACTAAAAATACTATGTGTATTTACCGAATATATACTGAATTTTAAGTAGATTTTGCTTGACAATGTATATTTTTCATTAAGGATGTTTTAATGATAAACAGAAGTGATTTTACTTTAGCAAGATGTTAGATTTGATAAAAGTAAATAATAGGAATATCTAAATTTAGGCTTAAAACTCTATTGCAAAATGACGAGGTAATTTCTTTAGCCTAAATCATTCATGTAATTGCTTCATCTCTTCAATTTACCTGTGTAGAAATAGCTTTAGTTTCTCTGTATGCTAGAGATCTGAGGATTAAGTCAAAGCCTTTTTCCAATTTCAGAAATCTCTAGATATAAATATAATTTCATTGTATCTATTAGTTTAGTGAAACAGTTTGATTGTTATAACTGTATCAAATGTATTATTGTGGAAAAGTGTACCCCACTGGTATAAAGTTAAAGAATAATATTAAACCTTCAAATCTGCAAAGCTTTGTGTCCAGCATATTAAAAGTATGTTTCATCTGTAATCTCTGGTATTTTTATTTTGGAAATGAAAAATATTATATCACAACTAAAATTAGATACATTCAATTGTAAAGATCCAAAAGCTAATAAAGACTAAATAATATAGTGAAGAATCAAGAAATATATTTTTTATTCTGAATAAAAAAGACAGACTAAATAAGCATCAAATACTAGTTCAGATTTTTATAAAATAGCATGGTTAATAATATAGAGGTTAAGGCTTCTACATCTAAAATAATATGCTTGTTCATGCTTCTTTCCAGTAAAAAGAATAAAAAATATAATTTTTAAATGTAGGATTGTTAAACTTATGCTGCTCCAAAAATATTCAGATTTTTATAACTACTTGAATTTATTAGTAAATATTTTATAATATGATATAACATATATCTTAATTTTCTATATAATTAGATAGGAGTAAATAAAACAGTGCCATTTCCCTATATGTAAATTAAAAATTTTCACATATTGGGCAATATTTGAGTAAAAAATAGTATCCATTACTTTTTATCCATACATTGTACTATAGTTTGAGTACTAGAATTCAAAATTTTAAATATTATTTTTTGGGAAATTATGCATTTGAGTATCAGTATGAATTACATTTTTCTTAGATAACATCATCTTGAGTATTTAATTAGAGAAATAAATACATGGCAGTTCTAAACTGTATTTTAATGCTATATCATAGTGGTGTGGCACACTAAGAATAAAAGATATATGTAATTGATCCACTAAGTTTAATTAGTTGAATACAACTTAAGGAGTCCCAAATTTCAAAATGAATTGTCTACACTCTTGCTAGAAATGTCATTTTTAAATTCATGAAGTAAGTTTTAAACTGACCAACTGTATTTCCCATTTCTCCTTAGAATTTTATTGATCAAATAATTTGAAAAAATACATAAATTTGGTTTTAGTATAGGTTTCCTCAAAGGTATCAAAGTTTATCACTGGATTTAGTAATAAACTTCAAAGTGCTGCAATATAGAGAGATATCATACATAAACTCAAAGAATCTGAAACTTAAACTTTCATTTTACTGTTTATTCATAGTTGCTGCATAAACAAGTATAGTTGTTCTGGTGGTATCAATGTAAGTGTCATAGACAAATATCCAAAATAAGTTATTTATATTTTTTAATTATTATGTCTGCAAACTATTTATATATAAAACTGTGTCAACTAGTATTGTATATATATCATAGTTAAAGATAAGAGATACAGGTAGGGAACTCATGTATAAGATAGCATATATAAATATAAAAGATATTTATATGTATTTGAATGCATTTCATATATTCCAATATATGAATATATATGTTCATATATATGAATCCAATATATGAAAATATCCTACCGGGCTTCAACAGTATGTGAACTGTGAACTTTAAGATGTTCAAGCTGGATTTAGAAAAGTCAGAAGAACAAGAGATCAAATTGCCAACATCCATTGGATCATAGAAAAAGCAAGAGAGTTCCAGAAAAACATCAACTTGTTCATTGATTATGCCAGAACCTTTGTGTAGATCACAGCAAACTGTGGAAAATTCTTCAGTAGTTGGGAATACCAGACCATCTGACCTGCCTCATGAGAAACCTGTATGCAGGTAAAGAAGAAACAGTTAGAACCAGACATGAAACAGTGTACTGGTTCCAAATTGGGAAAATAATACTATATATTGTCGCTCTGCTTATTAAGTTATATGCAGAGTACATCATGCAAAATGCCAGACTGGATGAAGCACAAGCTAGAATCAAGATTGCCAGGAGAAGTATCAATAACCTCAGATATTCAGGTGACACCACCCTTAGGGCAGAAAGCAAAGAGAAACTTAAGAGCCACTTGATGGAAGTGAAAGAGGAGAGTGAAAAAACTGGATTAAAACTCAACATTCAAAAAATTTAAGATTATGGCATCTGAACCCATCACTTCATGGCAAGGAAATGGGAAACAATGGAAACAGTGAGAGACTTTCTTTTCTTAGGCTCCAAAATCAGTGAAGATGGTGACTACAGCCATGAAATTAAAAGACACTTGCTCCTTGGCAAAACAGCTATGACCAAGCTAGACAGCATATTAAAAAGCAGAGACATTACTTTGCCAACTGAGGTCCGTCTAGTCAAAGCTATGGTTTTTCCAGTAGTCATGTATGGATGTGAATGTTGGACTTTAAAGAAAGACGAGCACTGAAGAACTGATGATTTTGAACTGTGGTGTTGGAGAAGACACTTGAGAGTCCCTGAGACTGCAACGAGATCCAACCAGTGCATTCTAAAGGAAATCAGTCTTGAATATTCATTAGAAAGTCTGATGCTGAAGCTGAAACTCCAATACTTTGGCCACCTGATTCAAAGGACTGACTCATTGGAAAAGACACTGATGCTGGGAAAGATTGAAGGCAGGAAGAGAAGGGGATGACAGAGGATGAGATGGTTGGATGGCATCACCAGCTCATTGGATATGAGTTTGAGCAAGCTTCGAGAGTTGGTGATGGACAGGGAAGCCTGGTGTGCTGCAGTTCATGCGGTCACAAATAGTCGGTTACGACTGAGTGACTGAACTGAACTGATTGCATAAGTAAATTTGAAATTGCTGAAATCTTAAAGCAGGCATGTAAAAGGAGCTTAAGTTTTCCTGAAGTTGACAACGTTACTAAACATTTACCAGTTGCAACTTATGAAAACAAAAAAGAGTGATGAAGATAGCCATTTAATAAAAAAATCAAATTTCAAATTAAGTGGTAGAGGTAAACAAGTAATCTCTTTTCTTTGTCTTCACTTTATAGACGATATCAGAAAATCTTTGTCTTATCATTAAACTGTCAAAGAATATATACCTGGGAATAAATGTAGGCAAAAATAAAATAGTGTCAAGTTTGAATATTGGTTCTGCTCCTAATTCCTTCAGAGCAACGGGTGATGGATGCTATATGTGATCTGTCCAAGCCTCAGTTTGAAAGAGACAGGATTTGTTTTAATTAGCCTTCAGTTGTTTTAATTATCATCAGGGGGTTGTTTTGCAACAGTTACATAAGGTAATATATGTATGTAAAACAGAGAGCTCACTGATATCTGTCAAGAGCAGAGGTTCTCTAAATGACAGTACATATGTGTATTAAAAGTAGGACCCTCAATGTTCTGTTCAGTGCCACTTCTTATTTCACCTGCTGTTGAAATGTGCCTGGGACTGTGTCCCTTTTTGAGGGTGATCAGTTGTCAGGTTCTAAATGGTGATCACAGTTCAGTGATGGCAAGCATTCTGCTCACTGTTATTCCTCTCTTCAGAATGTGCATTTGAGAGGACTAGTTCAAGAGGATACCCATTCATTCCTGCCCTACCCTAGGTTGGAAGTCAAGTTCAAAATTTTGTTGTTATAAAAGTGTCAAGGGTCCTAAATCATGTTTTTAACAACTGAAGAACAATAGTTCATTGCTAACAACTGAGGAGAAATCGTTCACTGCTAGAAATAGAACCAACTCAAGGATAATATATGTTTACTTGCCCTTCATTAGATAGGTGAAGAGTCTCTTTATACACAAAAAGAAATTGTTGGCCTTTTGAAGTTTTTTTATATAATCATATGTTATAATAATTACTTTACAATGCTCTAATTGCTTTAAACCCTGGAAAATAATGGGCAGCTTGGAGGTTCTTTACATGAAGTGTTCCTAAGCTTGCTGCTGCTAAGTCACTTCAGTCATGTCTGACTCTGTGCGATCCCAGAGACAGCAGCCCACCAGGCTGCACTATTTCTGGGATTCTCCAGGCAAGAACACTGAAGTGGGTTTCCATTTCCTTCTCCAATGCGTGAAAGTGAAAAGTGAAAATGAAGTTATTCAGTCATGTTCGACTCTTCACAACCAAATCGAATGCAGCCTACTAGGCTCCTCTGTCCATGGGATTTTCCAAACAAGAGTACTAAGCTTAGGGCTGCCAAAAAACAGCCAGTTTCTACATATGCCCACGAGGGGGAAGATGCAAGTGAAACAAAACTTAGGACCTTGCCTGATTTTCCAGATTCCAAGGAAAAGACGTTGATAAACAGGCCCATTTGTCTGTTTGATAGCAGCAAAAGAGAGGAAAAGAAGTTGAAGCAAAAATGAGCTTTAGAAAACTCACAGATTATCTTGAAAATGTACAAATTTCCAGGTACCTAAAGTAGCATTAAATTAGCAGAAAGGAGACATGAATGGGAATTTGAAACATTGCACTGGAGAGGCTCAGATCACAGATTCTGATTCTAGACTGTGATTCTGATTCTAGGTTGTCCTGCTCAAAAGCATTGAGATTTTAGCAAGTTTCTTTAGATTTGTGTGTCAGTATTCTCACTTTAAAATGGAATCCCTAATAGTACCAACCTTGCTATTGTTCAGTCGCTCAGTTGTAGCCGACTATTTGTGACGCTATGCACTGCAGCCTGGAAGATCCCATGGACTGAGGAGCCTGGTGGGCTGCCATCCATGGGGTCGCGAAGAGTCGGACACGACTGAGCGACTTCACTTTCACTTTTCACTTCCACACATTGGAGAAGGAAATGGCAACCCACTCCAGTGTTCTTGCCTGGAGAATCCCAGGGACGGGGGAGCCTGATGGGCTGCTGTCTATGGGGTCGCACAGAGTCAGACACGACTAAAGCGACTTAGCAGCAGCAGCAGCACTGCAGCACAGCAAGTTTCCCTGTCCTTCACCATCTCCTGGAGCTTGCGCAAACTCATGTCCATTGAGTCGGTGATGCCATCCATCCATCCATCTTATCCTCTGTCACTCCCTTCTTCTTCCTTCAGTCTTTCTCTGCATCAGGGTTTTTTCCAATGAGTTGGCTCTTCACATTACATGCTTCAACTTGATTATCAGTCCTTCCAGTGAATATTCAGAGTTGATATCCTTTAGAATTGACTGTTTGATCTCCTTGCTGCCCAAGGGATTCTCAAGAGTCTTCTTCAGCACCACAATTTGAAAACATCAATTATTCGGTGCTTAGCCTTCTTCATGGTCCAACTCTCATATCCACATGACTGCTAGAAGAACCATAGCTTATACTACATGGACATTTGTTGGCAAAGTAATGTCTCTGCTTTTTAATACAATGTCTGGGTTTGTCATAGCTTTTCTTCCAAGGAGCAAGCATCTTCTGATTTCAAGGCTGCAGTCACTAGCCGCATTGCTTTTCTCTTGCTTGAGAAAGTCTGTCACTGTTTCCATTGTTTCTCCATCTGTTTGCCATGAAGTGATAGGACTGGATGCCATGATCTTAGTCTTTTGAATGTTGAGTTTTAAGCTAGCCTTTTTACTTTTTTCTTTCACTTTCATCAAGAGTCTCTTTAGCAACAACCTTACAGTGATGTTATGAGGATTCAGTGATTAATATTGAAATTAAGGGAACAAACCAGCTTAGTACCATTACTTATCTCATGCAAACATTCTGTAAGTATTAGTTGTTATTAGGTCCATAATTAACTTTGTGGCTAAAGATGGCAAACACAGTAAAATAGCTCAGAAGATGATTCATGGGCACACAACCATTGGTAAAGATGCCTATCCCCCTCCTGTACTCTTGTAAATAAAGATATGGCCTTAAATGAAAGAGAAGGGAAGCCCCTATACCAAACTAGGTTAAGTTTCTGCTATTTGCATGGAATGAAGTCTTAAAAAATTCAATTCATTATATAAATAAAATCTACTTACCCTTAACTTTAGGGACCAAGTTAGTACCCACCAAAAGATTTATGAGAATTATAGGATACATATGAATTGCACATCAGGGAAACCTAACTTAGTTTCTGGTACCAGGGACTGTTTCACAAAGGAAATTATTATATGCTGAGTCCTAGAGGATGAGACTAAAAATTCTCAAGGCAACAAGAGATTTCTTTTTTCATCAAAGGAAGCCTGTAAGTTCTTGCCTAGATAACAGCAAAAGAATTATAAATCCTAATAGCTGAATCCAGAGTGTTTTGAGCCTCCAGGTATTCACGGAAACGTCCTATCATTTCTATATCCAATATTTATTTTAAATGCACCAAGTTATTTCCATTTTCACTGCTACCAAACTGGTTTGTGACCTAGATTTCTAGAACAACTGTTAAATGATTCTCATTCCTACAGAACTGCTCTCATCAAACCCCGTCCTCAAATTATAGCCAGGCAAGGACTTTGGGAAATAAATGACTGACGCCTTTCTCTTTTAAAAAATTCAACAGCTTCCTAGTATATTTAGGATAAGTTTCCAAAGTTTTGATATGGCATAAGAAGTTCTCAAAATGCTGATCTCTTGTGTGACTCTCCAACTCTGTCTCCCTGTGTGTCTCTGAACCAGCCCCAGTAGAATGTCTCTCCTATTAAACCTGCTGTCAAGGATGCCAAAGACTTAGCTCATCCACTATATCCCAGGGACTGTGGCTCATACCCTGCATCATCAATGACCAACATATTCTGGCCTAATGACATGATGGATAATTTTTCTTGAATTTATGTAAGACGTTCATACTTCCATATATGTTCCTGTGCTCCTCTTCATTTAAACATTAGTAAAAGAGGCTCTGTGATACTATAAAGACACTTAGATATTTTATATAAAGAAATTTGAATGAAGAACATTGCTATAATTTATTAAATGCAAAGAAAAATATAATAAATGTAATAAACTCAACTACCGATCTTTGCTGTCAGGGGCAGAATGAAGGGAAAAGGGACTGAATTACTCATGTTCTGGGTTAAGTGGTGTTTCACTTAATCTACATTAAGTAGAAATGACAACAGAATTTACCACACTTTATTTTTCCAGTTTTCAACAAGTGTAACTGTTTATTTGTATAAAAATTAATTTCAACTGTCAGTAAGATATTATTAATATTTAATGATTGATTTGAAAAAAGCCATGGCAATCTTCACAATGGATGACTGAGCAATGTAAACATTCATCTATTTATTTAGCTAACACAAAATAATCAGTATGTGCTATAAACTATAGTATATTGAAAGAATATAAAACAGATGAAATAAGGATTCATCTTCCATAAACATTATTTGGTATGTTGTGATCATTTTTTAAATTAT
>SJYA01002484.1:1209513-1422746 GCA_006410615.1 Neotragus moschatus | reverse complement strand
ATATATATATTTATAAATATATATATATATTTTTATATATATAAATAAATTTATATATAAATATAAATATATATATATATATTTTTTACCTTGGGATATTTTGGCTTTTGTACTTTCATAATACATTTATTTTGCTTCCTAGAGTTGTGATTTTATTTGAAATTATACTGATTCACTCATCAAATTGAGAAAAAAAAAACTAATATAATAATATTACTCTTCCTAAAGATACATTTCTATTTATTTCTATTTATCAAAATCATTTTTTAAAACTGACTTTCAGTGATAGGAAAATATGTATTCTATATAAAGTTTTTGCATTTCATTTTCTTATTTTTCTTTATCATTTTGCAGTTGTTAAAAAAATAATAAGGATTCTGTTTGTTGGTGTATAGAGAGTGTGTGCAAGTATGTGCTGCTGCTGCGTCACTTCAGTCGTGTCTGACTCTGTGTGACTCCATAGACGGCAGCCCACCAGGCTCCCCCGTCCCTGGGATTCTCCAGGCAAGAACACTGGAGTGGGTTGCCATTTCCTTCTCCAATGCATGAAAGTGAAAAGTGAAAGTGACGTCGCTTAGTCGTGTTCGAGTAGTAGCGACCCCATGAACTGCAGCCCACCAGGCTCCTCTGTCCATGGGACTTTCCAGGCAAGAGTACTGGAGTGGGGTGCCATTGCCTTCTCCGCAAGTTTGTACATATATATTATTAAATTCATATGTTTTGATAGCACTTTTATCACATTGCTAAATTATTAATGTTATAAAGCATAAGAATTGCAAACAATGTATTAGTAACCTCAAATGAGGATACTTGATTCATGTCTAATAAGATAACAAATGCACATATCCTTTTCCTGTCTGTAAAATTGAAGTTAATTCAATTTGTTATTTTATATAATGGAATATAATGCAATCATAAAAGAAATTTAAAACCATTTCATATATTGATATATAAGGATCTCCAAGATACATTATTAAATGAGACAGTGAAGAAGAAGTGTAATGATATGCTGCTATTTTGTGAAAATATTTATATAGCTTTCTCTTTGTGTATAAAATATACCTGTGTCACCTCCAAAAACAGAGACTCAGTGACTTTCAAGCAATAGTTAGGGGGAGTCTTTTCACTCTCTTTTTCTGTACTTCCTAATTTTTGAACTTATAAATATTTTCTCTATTAAATATATATATTCTCACAGAGCTTTTATTGAAATTATCTTCAAAAATGCAAAGATGAGAAGATGACATGCTGAAATAAGGGAGAATAAAATTATGTAAAACAACTGGGTCAAGAAAAGAAAAATAGTTACAGAAGAATTGACACCTTACTAGAGCATTACAGAACAAATTAATAGTATAAGATATTATAGGAGGGATACAAAAGAAATAATTTTATATTATTTTAAAAATCTGAAAATAAAGCAAAGGGATGGAAAAGATGAAAAATAACCACTGTTGAGGCAATAGCACCCCACTCCAGTACTCTTGCCTGGAAAATCCCATGGACGGAGGAGCCTGGTGGACTATAGTCCATGGGGTCACTAAGAATCAGACACGACTGAGTAACTTCACTTTCACTTTTCACTTTCATGCATTGGAGAAGAAACTGGCAACTCACTCCGGTGTTCTTGCCTGGAGAATCCCAGGGATGGGGGAGCCTGGTGGGCTGCCATCTATGGGGTCGCACAGAGTCAGACACGACTGAAGCAACTTAGCAGCAGCAGCAGCAGCAGAAGGTAGAAACTAGAAATATAAACTACAATTTGTGGACATTCATAATTGTAACTAATTATATAAAATTTTACCTCTTGTCTTGAAATTGATAATGCGGATTCAAAACTGAAGGTGAAAATTCATTACTTATCTCATATCTATGAGAAAGCCACCAAGAAGCTGCTGAGTATCAGGTGTTAGAGGGCCACAGTTTCTTCCATTGACTTCCCAAGTCATCATCACTATCTTCTATATACACAGTACACTGCAGTGGCAGATGTTGGGGGAGCCAATTTGAAACTGTTTCTTTGGTCTAGTTGGGAAAGTTGTGGTTTCTGTAAAAGGAGTTTACTTTTCAGATACAATTTCAAGTCAGGTGAAGCTGGTCACTCTCAAAAAGAGCCATTTGAAGAGATTAAAGTTGGCTTGAGGAATGAAAGTCTGAAATTTCATTTCACAGCTGGAAGTCTACTTACCCAACAACATCGATCAGCTGCTCTTTACCTATCTGAAAGTTTGGAAGGATAATTGAAGACTGGTAACATGATAGAGAGACTTATTTGCATTGGAATGTCCTGCTTACTTATTATCACAGCAAAGATGTACAGTTGCCCTGTGGATGTAGAAATAGTGCAGAAGGTAGCTTAATTGAGTTGTCTTGCTGGTTACCTAATTCAAGAAGATGGCCTGCTTGGTGAAAGGGGAGAATAAGTGGTGGAATTAGACCTAGATTTTCTTTTTCAGGGAATTGTGCTGTTATGTGACCCTGTGGTGACACATGAGAGAAGCAGAATTTGAATACATGATACTCAGGAGACATTGACTGAGAGGCCACTGTTTAGCTACAAAATCAAGCATAACAATCAAGGATGTAACAAAAACCAGTAGTTAAGTGAAGTAGCATTTGCTTTTATAATTAAGACCTTGAGAAAGGAGGAATTACAGGTATTCCTGAGGCAGTCTATATACACCTCCATCCCACATTCAAAGGGATTGCATGGCAAGGAGGAGACAAACTCCTCCATAGCTCCAAGTCCCCAAGGTTGTAAGTGGAGCTGGGCCTTAGGAGGGGGAGAAAGATGGATTATTTTGAATAGGTCATAAATTTGGTATTTTAAAATAGATGAAAGTTTTGTCTCTAAACATAATCAAAATGTGTGCCATCTGACTAAAATAGCCCTAGGGGTCAGCAATTAACATTCTGGAGAGCATGCTTGAAAGCAGTCATTGGAGAAATATAAAACTGTTTCAAGTGTGTATCCCTACAAGTTTAGACTGCTAAATACATTAGTTACCCAAGGAAGCAATAGGAACAATTGGAGCAGAAATGGTAATACAACCATGCCTGAAGAGAATAATTCAGACTTAAAAGAAAAAAAAAAAAAATCAGACGTTTATACTCTTGCAAGGCTCTAGGATTTCTTTTAAAACCAGTGTGCAATAGTAGAGATATACTTTTGTACTGTCAAAACCCACAGATGTGGACATGAAGCTATAGCAGGGAAACTTTGGGGGCAAGGCAAGAAGAGTTAAAAGAATGTGGGTAAAACACAGAAAACATTTGGTAGTTACCATCTGTGGGTAATTGAATCTGTGAAATTTCACAGAACTTTATTTTCTGGTGTGTAAGAAACTGCTGAATATATTATTAGTTGTTAAAAATTGATTGCCTAAAAATTTCAAAGATCCAAAGCTAAAAATCTTGGAAGCTAAATAACTTTGCATTCTAGATTTTACCAAAAGGTTACATATCTGTCCATATTATCTTGTCCAAAGATGCTCAGTCAGTGTATTTAAGGAAATGTGATGATTGTTCTAGGAATTATAAGTCACTGGCTCACATTCATTAGGTAGGGGCTCTCCTATGGCTTTTGACCCTCTTCTTCATCATACTCCTTATTGTAGATAACAAATTAAGAAAAAAACTCTCAGAGAGTCAATTGTAAAGATGGAAGTTTTCATCAGGAAGAAGAAACTGTCATGACAAGCCTTAGCTGGTATCTGTGTGAGCAATAGCTGCTTGAGGATTTTCTCTATGTTTATTTAGGGATATGAAAGATACCATATAAGACATTTTAGGACACAGAA
Organism: Neotragus moschatus; assembly: GCA_006410615.1. NCBI lineage: Eukaryota > Metazoa > Chordata > Mammalia > Artiodactyla > Bovidae > Neotragus > Neotragus moschatus. The sequence continues at coordinate 1,418,946 of SJYA01002484.1, read as the reverse complement.
AATAGGCATCAGGGAAAGAAAAGTATTGTTAGCAGATAAACAGCATGATATAGATATCAAATGAGCAAGGTCACCATTAGAAGCTGTAAATGATTAAGATATACTTAGGAAGAGTCAAAACACTTCTTTTGTATCAGACAGTTATACAGTCAGAATCCCCTGAATCTTCTTTGGATAGTTTATTAAATGAAACATGGGCCTGGAATAGCTGCAGCCATTTTGCACCATGAAGATGGACAGTATGAGAATGAAGCTAAAACTTTGAAAACATCTTTGCAGATGACAGCACCCTTATGGCAGAAAGTGAAGAGGAACTAAAAAGCCTCTTGATGAAAGTGAAAGAGGAGAGTGAAAAAGTTGGCTTAAATCTCAACATTCAGAAAACAAAGATCATGGCATCTGGTCCCATCACTTCATGGGAAATACATGGGGAAACAGTGGAAACAGTGTCAGACTTTATTTTTCTGGGCTCCAAAATCTCTGTAGATGGTGACTGCAGCCATGAAATTAAAAGACACTTACTCCTTGGAAGAAAAGTTATGACCAATCTAGATAGCATATTTAAAAGCAGAGACATTATTTTGCCAACAAAGGTCCATCTAGTCAAGGCTATGGTTTTTCCAGTAGTCATGTATGGATGTGAGAGTTGGACTGTGAAGAAAACTGAGTGCCGAAGAATTGAGGCTTTTGAACGGTGGTGGTGGAGAAGACTCTTGAGAGTCCCTTGGACTGAAAGGAGATCCAACTGATCCTAAAGAAGATCAGTCTGGGGTGTTCATTGGAGGGAATGATGGTGAAGCTGAAACTCCAATATTTTGGCCACCTCATGCAAAAAGCTGACTCATTGGAAAAGACCCTGATGCTGGGAGGGATTGAGGGCAGGAGTAGAAGGGAATGACAGAGGATGAGATGATTGGATGGCATCACCGACTCGATGGACATGAGTTTGGGTAAAATCTGGGAGTTAATGTTGGACAGAGAGGCCTGGCATGCTGCAATTCATGGGGTCACAAAGAGTCAGACACGACTGAGTGACTGAACTGAACCGAATTGAAGAGAAAAAAGAAAAAAAAAATGCAGCAAAGTTGCAGAACAACAACAACAACAACAACAAACAGCCAACAAACATAGAACCATTCTCAAAGCCAGTGCTCAAGTGGGAAAGTAAAAAGCCTTAAATTGTAATTTTTTAGTTTGTTCTGAAGCAGAGATATTACTTTGCCGACTAAGGTCCGACTAGTCAAGGCCATAGTTTTTCCTGTGGCTATGTATGGATGTGAGAGTTGGAATGTGAAGAAGGCTGAGCACCGAAGAACTGATGCTTTTGAACTGTGGTGTTGGAGAAGACTCTTGAGAGTCCCTTGGACTGCAAGGAGATCCAACCAGTCCATTTTGAAGGAGATCGGCCCTGGGTGTTCATTGGAAGGACTGATGCTGAGGCTGAAACTCCAATACTCTGGCCACCTCATGAGAAGAGTTGACTCATTGGAAAAGACTCTGATGCTGGGAGGGATTGGGGGCAGGAGGAGAAGGGGACGACAGAGGATGAGATGGCTGGATGGCATCATTGACTCTATGAGCGTGAGTCTGAGCGAACTTTGGGAGTTGGTGATGGACAGGGAGGCCTGGCGTGCTGCGATTCATGGGGTCGAAAAGAGTCGGACACGACTGAGCGACTGAATGAACTGAACTGAGTGTAAATACTCTCATTGCTGCTTTTAAGATATCAACTTGATGTCCCTGAACATGGAGCTGGAAACAGATGAAAACACATGGTTCTCAGTAGCTGATAAGAGCTGTTTCCAGCATATCACTCCCTGAAGCTCACATTATAGGCTTTTTCAATTGAATGGGAGACTNATGAACTGAACTGAGTGTAAATACTCTCATTGCTGCTTTTAAGATATCAACTTGATGTCCCTGAACATGGAGCTGGAAACAGATGAAAACACATGGTTCTCAGTAGCTGATAAGAGCTGTTTCCAGCATATCACTCCCTGAAGCTCACATTATAGGCTTTTTCAATTGAATGGGAGACTGTATTCCTGTTTTAATTTAAAAATGAAGGCCATAAGATATATCACTCAAAATTGAGGAACTTTTAAAAGTGGTAGTATCGCTACTATTAAATGTTTACCTAAACTTGGACTTTCCAGTTCAAAATGAGTTGTTTGACCACCTTAAGGTAGCCAGTTTGAATTGTGTGTTGTGGTGATAATTACATAAATTATTTTCACTGATACTTAGAATTCAGTAATCAGGTGCAACTATATTTCACCTAGTATATCCATAAATGCAGTGCAAGAAAATAAGAGTTGAGAACTTAGTTATGAAGTTTTTAATTCATAGCTAGATAAGGAAGTCTCACAACTTGCAATTTTCATACAATGAATTATTTTCTAAAGCAAAAATTGTAACCTGGTAGTCCTTTAGGACACTTGTCAAATAGAGTCATGTTCTCTATAGTCAACAAGGTGTTAGCCAAGCTAAATATATTTATTGCTTTATTTCTGTTTGATAATTGTAGTATGGGAAGATCAGAAGATCTAATACTCTTGCTTGTTATGTTTCCTGTTTTTCTCTTACTGTAGATGTACTTTCTTGCCTGTTTTTTAGTTCAGGATTATGAACTAATCTTATCTTTCCAGAGATCTGTGGAAAGATAAGATTAGTCTCTGTCTCTGTTTCTCCAGGGCCAGGTTGTTTTTGAATTCCAGGCATACCACTGGACTGGGGCCCCATTTTTTGTGATTTTGGCTGAAGAATTTCAGACCCATGTGTGTCATATGGATGTTGAATCCCAATTTTTAGGTTAACAGTTAAAAATTCTAAAGAGTAATTTCAAGATCAAAACTATAAATGCAGTATAAATTCATACACTTTTTTCCTAGGTTTTTGTTTCTAGAGAGTAGTTTTAATTTCTTAAGTTTCAGATATGAATTTAAAGGTATCTTGATATTTGGTAATTTGGGGCCTTCAGGATATTTGTTTTTCAAAACATCAAAACCAGGAATACAAACATACTTAAACTAATATCAGTTAGTTCATCAATAAGTCCTAAGAGGGAAGGGAAAAAAATTCTGAGAAAATCTCATGTGTATTATTGAACCAATTATATAAGTCAGTGACTATATTGCAATGAATAGTTAAACTCAGGGGTTATCATAGTCAGTATAGATTTATCTAGGTCTTCTCTTACAACTAAGAGAACCCTACAGATGGAATAGGTGTTACAACATGAAAGTAGGTAGAATGAGTATGGGACTGTATAATACACTGCCTATTACATATTGTCTGAAAATTGTATTTTGTTTTTACAATATGAAAATGAAAGAAAGAATCTTACCTACAATCAGAAAGCAAATATAAACTACTTTGCACAGAAGGAACAAAATCAAAAAGTTCTTCATGACATTTCCAAAATCAATATATAAAGCAATGTTGTCTACTTTGTGTTCAAATCATTATACTAAGCAATATACCAAATAATATGCCCCCAAAATATTATTTATTTATGAGTGCATAGAAAGTTATCACCATATAAACAAACACTCAGAAAGAAAAGGCATCTATTTAATGATTCTTGAACAAATATTTCAGATGAAGACTATACAACAATGATTAGTCAACATATTCTAAGATGTAGAATAAATAATAAAGTTATTAGAGAATACATGGAAAGAACTTCAAACATTTATGCAAAGAAATATAAATTGTAAAGATAATTATAAAACAGCCTTAAAATGCAATTCACTAAAATAGTTAATAATTATTGAACTAGATTTAAAATCTAGCAATATTAATACAATGCAAACTCAGCCTGACAGAGGATTTCGAATAGGAGAAAATAAATTATACCAATGTACATATGCTACAAAAGACCCATGAACTGGCAGTGGTCAACTGATACAGACAGTGACATTATTGTTTAAGGCAGTAATTAATGTGATAATCCCTGCAAGAACCACTGGCAATGTGACAAAAAGTCTAAAGTATAAAGCAATTTAACTCAAATTACATTTCAAGTAGTATTATAGTCTAAGGATAAATATTCAAACATTAAAGACTATTGAATAAACTATGATATTCTTATAAAATTAAATAAACATTCAGAAATGATATTGTGACACATTTTTATTCCCTGAAAATATGGTTAGATTATAAAATGATAAAAGGTAATATTTCTAGTGATGCTGAATCTGGAAAAGAACCATGAGAAACTACATGCAGCTCTTACAGATTCTGCTCAGAACAGATACATGTCACATCAGCTTATATTCCATTATCCTCTCCCAGAGACAGGCAACAAATATTTGAACAATCATAAACATCATACCAGCAAAAGTCTTACATAATAAAAGTAATACATTATAAATCATGCTTTGACTTCTATATAATTGTTATCCTATTAAAAAAAATAAGACTGCTATGATGGAAAGCATTTTAAGATAGCCTTCAAAATTCCAACCCACTGCATGTATGAGCCCTGCATAATTCCTCCATCTGGATATGTGAGTGTGATTTGTGGATATGATGAAATATGACTACTATAATTGCTCAATTGACTTTGAGTGAATTAGGGAAGATTAATCTGAGTGAGCCTGTCCTAACAAGAACCCTTAAAAGAGATTAAAGAAATATGAAGGGAGAGAAATTTTATCGCTAGCCTTGAAGTAACAAAATTCTTTGTCATGCAGAAGGCCACATCAGAGTTAGAAGCAGCCAGTGGAGAGGTCTGGCAGAATGTGGTCCACTGGAGGAGGGAATGGCAAACCACTTCAATATCCTTGCCTTGAGAACCCCATGAACAGTATGAAAAAGCAAAATGATAGGATACTGAAAGAGGTACTCCCCAGGTTGGTAGGTGCCCAATATGCTCCTGAGGATCAGTGGAGAAATAACTCCAGAAAGAATGAAGGGATGGAGCCAAAGCAAAAACAATACCCAGCTGTGGANCATGTGCTTAAATAACTAATGCCTGTCTCTTATACACATCTAGATGTGTATAAGAGACAGACTCCACGTGCAAGGTCAGGAGGGGCGGCAGTGAGGAGATACCCCTCATCCAAGGTAAAGGGCAGCAGCTGTGCTTTGCTGGAGCAGCTGTGAAGAGATACCCAATGTCCAAGGTTAAGAAAAACCCAAGTAAGATGGTATGTGTTGCAAGAGGGCATCAGAGGGCAGACACACTGAAACCATAACCACAGAAAACTAGCCAATCTAATAACATGGACCACAGCCTTGTCTAAGTCAATAAAACTAAGCCATGCCCATGGGGCAACCCAACATGGGCAGGTCGTGGTAGAGAGGTCTGAAAGAATGTGGTCCACTGGAGAAGGGAATGGCAAACCACTTCAGTATTCTTGCCTTGAAAACCCCATGAATAGTATGAAAAGGCAAAATGATAGGATACTAAAAGAGGTACTCCCCAGGTTGGTAGGTGCCCAATATGCTCCTGAGGATCAGTGGAGAAATAACTCCAGAAAGAATGAAGGGATGGAGCTAAAGCAAAAACAATACCGAGCTGTGGGTGTGACTGGTGATAGAAGCAAGGTCTGATGTGGTAAAGAGCAATATTGCATAGGAACCTGGAATGTCAGGTCTATGAATCAAGACAAATTGAAAGTGGTCAAACAGGAGATGGCAAGAGAGGACATTGACATTCTAGGAATCAGAGAACTAAAATGGACTGGAATGGGTAAATTTAGTAGATTTAGTAAATTTAGTAGATCGTTATATCTACTACTGTGGGCAGGAATCCCTTAGAAGAAATGGAGTATCCATCATGGTCAACAAAAGAAATACAGTACTTGGATGTAGTCTCAAAAATGACGGAATGATCTCTGTTCGTTTCCAAGGCAAACCATTTAATATCACAGTAATCCCAATCTGTGCCCCAACCAGTAATACTGAAGAAGCTGAAGTTGAATGGTTCTATGAAGACCTACAAGACTTTTTAGAACTAACACCCAAAAAGATGTCCTTTTCTTTATAGGGAACTGGAATGCAAAAGTAGGAAGAAACACTTGGAGTAATAGGCAAATTTGGCCTTGGAGCATGGGATGAAGGAGGGAAAGCCTAATAGAGTTTTGCCAAAAGAACACACTGGTCAGAGCAAACACCCTCTTCCAACAACACAAGAGAAGACTCTATACATGGACATCACCAGATGGTCAACACCGAAATCAGATTGATTATATTCTTTGCAGCCAAAGATGGAGAAGCTCTATACAGTCTTCAAAAACAAGACCAGGAGCTGACTGTGGTTCAGATCATGAGCTCCTTATTGCCAAATTCAGAGGGAAATTGAAGAAATTATGGAAAATCACTAGACTATTCAGGTATGATCTAAATCAAATCCCTTATGATTATACAGCGGAAGTGAGAAATAGATTTAAGGGCCTAGACCTGATAGATAGAGTGCCTGATGAACTATGGACGGTTGTTCATGACATTGTACAGGAGACAGGGATCAAGACTATCTCCATGGAAATGAAATGGAAAAAGGCAAAATGGCTGTCTGGAGAGGCCTTACAAATAAATCTGGGTAGAAAGTTATATATACAATTTATATTTTATATTATTTGATGCTATGTGTCAGTTACTAAACAATTTTTTTTCTTAGATGTTAGTTGAAATCATCATAAGAACTCCAAGGCGAAGGAATTATTATATACCCATTTTACAGAGAAAGTAAGTGAGACTTCATGAATCTTTGAAACTTTTCCATGTCACCCAAGATATAAAAGATTACATGTACAAATAAAAAACCTTTAAAATGCAAATGTATTTCAAAGATATCATAGAACCTGGGAACTATCACAATAAAATATAAAGTACTAAATTATATAAATGGAATATAATACATACAAGTATATAGTTAGAAGAGCAGCAGCTTATACTGTAGATTCAGAAACATCTTTCTTCTGATCTCTGTTTCATCCCATATTAATTATACCTTAATGTAATGGACTTATGGATGATTTTCATTATCCTTTTATATGTCCTTAGAGTATTTTTTCAAACTCTGCAATGAGCATGTGTTGCTATATGTAATCATTAAAATAAGCATGCTTAAAAAATGTCATATGTATCATGATTTACTTGTCTCTGTAATTCATCATAACCATCAGCCTTGCTGCTAAGTCACTTCAGTCATGTCTGACTCTGTGTGACCCCATGGACTGCAGCTACCCAAGTTCCTCCATCCATGGGATTTTCCAGGCAAGAGTACTGGAGTGGGTTGCCATTGCTTTCTCCTGTAACTACATAGTGATACACCAATTCAACTTACTGCTATGGGGGAAAAACGCCATCTAATGAGACATGAAGACAAAGCACAAACTCGACTAAGGGCACACACGCTGTGGACCAGAGCACGGCTATGACCAGAGCAAGTAGGGGGGCGGGGGAGGGGAGATAGATGGGTAAACTACAGCCTCAGGGGTGGGGGAGGGGTCTGGATTGACGACTAAACAGAAAACAGGATAAGACAGGAACCCTAACCCTAACCCATCAGCTTTGGATTACTATTAATTTTAGAATCACTTTTTAGTCTCCAAATTGGGGGGGGGAAAAAAATCCTTCAGTGTACCATGCCCTGAATACAATTAAGTGAATGCTGGTTAGAAAATCATGATCACTTATGAGACCAAATAGCTGAATTTCAGTGAACTATTTTCATTAACTTTGAGGCTGTAACTATGGTATTGGCTAGCCATGCCATGTGATTCCATTGCAAATATATCTGGAGGAAAGGACCTTGATGCCTCAGTCCTTAGAAAACACTTCTAAAAAGCCTACACAAAGCTTTAGCCCTTATCTGTAAGTTAATAGTAGCATATCATTCTGAAGAAGACAAAAATAGCTATCATTTTGATAAATTTCAAAATTTATTAAAAAAACTAATTATTGGATTCTCAAGAAATACTACACTTTATATCACCATCATCCTTGTTGTTATTAGTTACTGAAGATGAAACCAGTGAAATATAAAAGAGAAAATACCCAGAATCCTCAGTGGAGAGTCTTTCGGCCAAGAGCAGGTAAGAACATCTCTGCCAGTTTCGTAATGTTATTTCACAGCAGTTTCAGGTTAGGTATAAATTCAGGCATAGAGACATGAAAATGTTGGTAAATATCTTGAGTTTTGCCTTGTTTTTAGTAGTTATCGTGTTTCAGATTGTCTGTCATCCTTTCCTTAGGGGTCTGCCTTAGCCTTGCTTTTGTCCCATGCACAGTAGGGGCAGTGAAGTAAAAAGCTGAAGCTATTATACAACATGTACTATAGTGTGAGTCTTGTGTGAAGAGGCAAAGGGACCCAAAGGAGTTAGACTTTAACAATCAAACAAAAGTCCTCTTGTATTTAAGATTCCCAAGAGGTTCCCTAACTCTTGATTTACCCAAAGATTGCTGTCTTTTCTCTTCTGTTGATTCTGAGCTAAATGTGCCATTCTTTTTCCTACCAGGTTAGTCTGTTTCTATTGCTTGCAAATACATTTTTTGAATTAATTCATTTTCTATCATCCATCCATACAAACAACATAAACTCTCACACACAAAAATTGAACAGGATTTTCTCTGGGCAACATGAACTATTAAAAAGCCTTACTTAAAATCATGGTATATAGTATAGATTAAAGCAATCGTGTTGCCATGTGATATAGTAGAGATTGAGTTAGACATCTAGTAGAAAATCTATTAGTATGTAGGTCTCAAAGAGACAGAGTACTACAGACTGATATTTGAACTCTATCAAATTTTAGCTATTGTTGCATTGTAATTTCTGGCCAGTTAGCTTGTATTTCTATAAAATCTTTATTTTTGAAAAATACTAGTTACATGATTAAACTTCTGAATGTAATAACATGTAGACAAAATATACAATAAGTTTTTGGACACCTTGATTGCTCAGCAATTCAGAGGCTTTCTTTGTTTTTAGTTTTTCTCTGATAAACTTCCTTTGACTATTGACTTTTAAAAACTTTCTCTTGAGGGAACACACTGCGCTACTATATATTTCAACATAAATCCCTTACAATAATATTTATAATAATTATATTTTTAATCTTCTTCAAGTAATGAGGCTTTAATGCTTACAAAAGAAGTCAAGATTTTATTACTGAGCCACTTTCAACTCATTTGGATCTCACCTGTGATAGTAAAAAACTTTTTCAATAAAAATTATTGCACGATTCCTTATTAAATATAGAATTCTAACTTAAAAAGAGATTTCTCCTGAATTATTCTGATAACAAATGGAAAGCTTATAGTCTAAATTTCAAATAAAAGCATATCTATGTTCAATTCATGATTTACATAAGTTTGATTTTGTGAAGTTTATTAAATACAATCAGTATTTTTTAAAAATTCAGTAATTAAAAAAATTAAAAATTATTTTCACTTATCCTTATTCAGTAAATCACAAATAGTGCAAGCATTTTATCAGCAATATTATATACTTACTAAAATGTATTACTAAATTGCAAGCTTATTAAATAACATGATTTAATTATCTAAGCACATATATATCAGAAAATATGGTGATAACATTACTAATTTATAATTCTTACCTATGAAATTATTGCTTCCTTTAAAGAGGTACTCCATGTAAGCATTAAAATTCATGGCTTTCCAGATATTTGCTAATCTTATGCTTTTTCTTAGAACTGTTTTTCAATAAAACATCTTAGGTAAAATGAGATATGTTTTAAAATATTTTAAATACATACTGATTATAAAAATAAGCCTTTCATAGTTTAAACTTTTTGAATAGTACTAGCAACATGAAAACACTTGATCAAGTTAATCAAAATATTCAAGAAAAATTAAGTACTAAAACAGTTCTTTCAAGGAAGAGGGTATGAATAAAGCATATATAAGCATATATATGTAATTAGATTGTGTCTGTTTATTTTTTAAACAAGTTGGTATAAGCAGTTTGTGTGTGTGTATGTGTGTTTGTGTGTATGGATGGGGTAGTGAAATAGTATATGAAAAAATGTATCATCCTTAAGAAAGTAAATATTAATATGATTCACAAGGCAAGAACACATACTGTGCCTCATAGTGAAAGTGAAGTGAAGTCGATCAGTCGTGTCTGACTTTTTGAGACCCCATGGACTGTAGCCCACCAGGCTCCTCCATCCATGGTATTTTCTAGGCAAGAATACTGGAGTGGCTTGCCATTTCCTTCTCCAGGGGATCTTCCCAACCTGGGAATCGAACCCGGGTCTTCTGCATTGCGGGCAGATGTTTTACCATCTGAGCCACCATAGTAACACACGCTAATATATCACAGAATATATTATTTTACAAAAGTTATCTCAGAAACAGATTGGTCAGTCCTTGATTAATGATGTAGCATTGTCATAGTTCTATGCATAGCCATGTTGTATCCAATCTTTTAAATATGATTAATATATTCATTCATTTTTAATAAGGTAATGGATACCTCTGAACTCAAGATTCAAACAAAAGCTGTGATTACTACTAATCGCTTGTGTTAACCTGTGCTTTCCTCCTAAATTCCACCTATCTAATGGGATTTAACTTCTGTCCTGAATTATCTAGTATTTGTTTCCCTGATTTATGTGTAAGATTTGAGTATCTATCATCTACTTACTTTTGATTTAATTAAAGATTATATTATTTAGTTTCACTAGCAATTGGATAGTATTCAAATAACTTTATATTTTGTGTAGTCATTTGTGATTTACTTTTTGTATTGAACCTTAAAGCTCAACATTCAGAAAATGAAGATCATGGCATCCGGTCCCATCACTTCACGGGAAATAGATGGGGAAACAGTGTTAGACTTTATTTTTCTGGGCTCCAAAATCACTGCAGATGGTGACTGCAGCCATGAAATTAAAAGACGCTTACTCCTTGGAAGAAAAGTTATGAACAACCTAGATAGCATATTCAAAAGCAGAGATATTTCTTTGCCAACTAAAGCCCGTCTAGTCAAGGCTATGGTTTTTCCAGTAGTCATGTATGGATGTGAGAGTTGGACTGTGAAGAAGACTGAGCGCCGAAGAATTGATGCTTTTGAACTGTGGTGTTGGAGAAGACTCTTGAGAGTTCCTTGGACTGCAAGGAGATCCAACCAGTCCATTCTGAAGGAGATCAGCCCTGGAATTTCTTTGGGAGGAATGATGCTAAAGCTGAAGCTCCAATACTTTTGCCACCTCATGAGAAGAGTTGACTCACTGGAAAAGACTCTGATGCTGAGAGGGATTGGGGGCAGGAGGAGAAGGGGATGACAGAGGATGAGATGGCTGGATGGCATCACTGACTCGATGGGCCTGAGTCTGAGTGAACTTTGGGAGTTGGTGATGGACAGGGAGGCCTGACGTGCTACAATTCATGGGGTTGCAAAGAGTCGGACATGAGTGAGCGACTGAACTGAATTGATATATTTGAATAATGTTTATTAGTAGTTTATACTTTGATGTGATAATATATTTTATAAATATATAACAGAAACATTAATAATGAAAATTATATAAATTGATTGTATGAAGAATGAGAAATTCTATTACCAAATCACTTAAGTAAAATGTAAAAATGCAAAGATAAGCTACAAACTAGGAGATGATATTTTCCAGTTATGCAGTTAACAAAGCATGTATATTAAGACTATTAGAAAGACTCCCTGAAGTATCTTTAATGGGAGTTGGGAAAGTTAAGGGTAAGATCCTTTATGTAAATTATAGAAAGTTAAATGGAAGAAAAACAGAACTGATGTGACACATTAAAATTCTTTACCACAAATTGAATTAATGACATGCTTATGGCATAAAAGGCTCAAGTTATTACTGTGGTGTATGGGAAGTAAAAACACAGAAAGGGTGGAGTGGATGCCTATTGATAGAATTTACAGATAATGCAATGAAAGGAAGAGAAGATGGTTTTAGAGAGAGGAGAATAGGTTTAATTTTAGATTCAATGATTTTTGTAAATACTAAAGGGCAACTTAGTCAACATGCGGAATCATATTTGNGACGTGCTACAATTCATGGGGTTGCAAAGAGTCGGACATGAGTGAGCGACTGAACTGAATTGATATATTTGAATAATGTTTATTAGTAGTTTATACTTTGATGTGATAATATATTTTATAAATATATAACAGAAACATTAATAATGAAAATTATATAAATTGATTGTATGAAGAATGAGAAATTCTATTACCAAATCACTTAAGTAAAATGTAAAAATGCAAAGATAAGCTACAAACTAGGAGATGATATTTTCCAGTTATGCAGTTAACAAAGCATGTATATTAAGACTATTAGAAAGACTCCCTGAAGTATCTTTAATGGGAGTTGGGAAAGTTAAGGGTAAGATCCTTTATGTAAATTATAGAAAGTTAAATGGAAGAAAAACAGAACTGATGTGACACATTAAAATTCTTTACCACAAATTGAATTAATGACATGCTTATGGCATAAAAGGCTCAAGTTATTACTGTGGTGTATGGGAAGTAAAAACACAGAAAGGGTGGAGTGGATGCCTATTGATAGAATTTACAGATAATGCAATGAAAGGAAGAGAAGATGGTTTTAGAGAGAGGAGAATAGGTTTAATTTTAGATTCAATGATTTTTGTAAATACTAAAGGGCAACTTAGTCAACATGCGGAATCATATTTGGATAAGATGGAATTTACTATTGATATGTGGGCTGCTCTATCAGTTCAGTTCAGTTCAGTCGCTCTGTCATGTCCGACTCTTTGCGACTCCATGAATCGCAGCACATAAGGCCTCCCTGTCCATCATCAACTCCCAGAGTTTTCCCAAACTCACATCCATTGAGTTCGTGATGCCATCCAGCCATCTCATCCCATCGTCCCCTTCTTGTACTGCCCCCAACCCCTCCTAGCATCAGAGTCTTTTCTGATGAGTCAACTCTTCGCATGAGGTGGCCAAACTACTGGAGTTTCAGCTTTAGCATGGGGCCTTCAATGAACACCCAGGACTGATCTCCTTTAGGAGATCTCCTTACAGTCTAAGGGACTCTCAAGAGTCTTCTCCAACACCCCAGTTCAAAAGCATCAATTCTTTGGTACTAAGCTTTCTTGACAGTCTAACTCTCACATCCATACATGACTATTGGGAAAACTATAGTTTTGACTAGACGGACCTTTGTTGGTATAAATAAATTTATGGTAGTTGTATAGATTGCCAATGGTAACTAAAGTGAATGTTTATGATAAGAGCAGAAGGACAGACAAACAAATGGGGGAAGGGACACTGAGGAACAAAAAATATTTCTCAGCTGAAAAAAGAAAAAATAGTGGAACTTATGGAAATAGTTGGAGAGAAAGCAGGGAAAATATTAGGAAAGTCAAAGGGATAATATAAAAGAAAGCTGTGACCCAGTCATGTCCCATTCTTTGCAACCCCATGGAGTGTAGCCTACCAGGCTTCTCTGTCCATGGAATTTTCCAGGCAAGAGTACTGGAGTGGGTTGCCATTCCCTCATTAGCAAATAGTCAGCAGGATCACCAATGTGAAAACTTGGGTGTATTTACACTAGTTTAGCCATGGATAGGAAGTTTGTACCCTTGATAAAACCATCTGCAGTCTCAATTGATTAAGAATATACTCATGCTTGAAGGTAAAAAAAGCATAATCATTTCACCTTTTTAAGTCATTAAAATAGTAAATGTGCAAAATATATTAACCCTTTTATCAGAGAAATGTGAAAAAATACAGTTCTCCTACTTTCAATTTTCCCTGAGTTTATTTCCTATAAATTATTAATTCTAATTCTGTAAAGGTGTTTTAATATATGTAAGCATGATGATGGTGATTTCCAAAGCACATAACATTATTTTAATAATACATCATGTGCTTAAATAACTAATGCAGTGTAAATATCTTAGCTGAATCATTTTCTCTGCTTGCTTAGAACTCTTTATGTAGTTAGGTAGCAAACAGAAAGAACAGACAATTTTTATTTAAGAAACTGTGAAATCCCAGCATTTTAGGATTCTCATTTAAATTCATAGAAAAAATAACAGCTATTTATAGTTTCAGATAGAAGTAATAACTTCAAAGGTTTAGCCAAATTTGTTTGGATTATTCTGCAACCCTACTTTATTACTTGAGAATGAATATAGAATAATGATATTGAGATTTGTTTATTCATTCAGCAAATATTTACTAAGTACCCACTTGTGTTCTGAGTACTATTTTAGTTCCAGGGATAAAATTGTGAACAGAGAAAAAAATTTTTCATGGACTTTATAATCCAGTGTTGGCTATAGATAAGAAAGAAGCACACACACACACACATTCACACTCACATCCACACATGTACATATGCACATAGACTTACTTACATATATGCAGTAATATATTTCATAAAGGAAAATAAAATAAGACAAAGGACTAATGAATGATGTGACCTTGTGGTATTATAGAGATGGCTTTTGTGAAGATATGACATTTGAGTAGAATACTGGAGGAGTTAAGCAGCAAGGACCTTGGAGAAGAATTTATGAAGGAGTAGGAAAAGAACTTCAAAAGTTCCAGGTAGGAATGGCAATAGAGAATACACATTCAGTTATTTATGATAGGGATAAGATAATTGCAGTAATATATAAACTTGAATAAGAGAGAGAGGATAAATATTAACTAATACAGAGTTGGAGAGATTAGTTTTAGGATAAAGCAGAAAATTCACCTATATAATAAGAAGGAATGCAAAATATATGAATAAAGTTATAGGTAGGTTAAAATTAATGTATTTTAGATTGTATTTTTATTTGTTTTTCTTCATTCACTAAATCCTGTCTGACTCTGCAACCCCATGATTTATAGTACACCAGGCTTCCCTATCTCCTGGAGTTTGCTTAAACTCATATCCATTGAGTTAGTGATGGCATCCAACCATTTCATCCTCTGTCTCCGCAACCTTTTCCTCTTGTTTCAGTCTCTCCCAATATCAGGGTCTTTTCCAATGAGTTGGCTCTTCATAGCAGGTGGCCAAAGTATTGGAGCTTCAGCTTCAGCATCAGTCATTCCAATGAATATTCAGAGTTGATTTCCTTTAGGAATGACTGATTTGATTCTCAAGAGTCTTTTCCAGAACCACAGTTTGAAAGCATCAGTTCTTCAGCACTCAGCCTCCTTTATAGCCCAACTCTCACATCTCTACACAACTACCAGAAAAACCATAGCTTTGACTATCCAGATGTTTGTCAGCAAAGTGATGTTTCTGCTTTTTAGTACACTGTCTAGGTTAGTCATAGCTTTCCTTCCAGCATGGTTGCAGATACTGTCCACAGTGATTTTGAAGCCCAAGAAAATTAAATCTATCACTTTTTCCACTTTCCCCCCATTATTTGCCATGAAATTATGGGACTGGATGTTATGATCTTAGTTCTTTGAATGTTGAGTTTTAGCCAGCCTTTTCACTCTCCTCTTTCACCTTCATCAAGAGGCTCTTTAGTTCCTCCTCTCTTCACTTCCTGCCATTAAAGTGGTATCATCTGCATATCTGAGATTGTTGATATTTCCTAGGCAAACTTGATTCCAGCTTGTGATTCATCTAGCCCCACATTTTGCATGATGTACCCTGCAAATGAGCAGAGTGACAGTACACAGCCTTGACATACCTCTTTCCCAATTTTAAACCAGTCCATTGTTCCATGTCTGGTTCTAACTATTGCTTCTTGTCCAGGTTTCTCAGGATGCAGGTAAAATGATCTGGTATTCCCACTTCTTTTATAATTTTCCACAGTTTGTTGTTATCCACACAGTCAAAGGCTTTAGCATAGTTAGTGAAGCAGAAGTAGATTTTTTTGGAATTCTCTTTCCTTTTTCTATGATCAAACAGATGTTGGCAATTGTTGGAAAATGTTGATTTTAGTTGCTATAGTAGTTGCTATAGCTTGAGTGTTTGTGTCTTCTAAAGTTTATACATTGAAATTCTAAGTCACAAAGGTGCTGGTATTAATATCCAAAATCAGGGGCTTTTGGGAGATGATTATATCCTGAGAGTAGAGCCCTCATGAATGGGGTTAGTGCTTTAGTCTCATTATGAAAGATTTCACTGAGCTCCTTAGTCTATTCCTACAAACGAGGATACCTGTCATGCAGAAGAGAGCCTGACTGAACCACGTTAACATCAAGATCTTGAACTTCCTGCCTCTGGAACTGTGAGAAATAAATATCTATTGTTTGTAAACCACCCAATCTGTGGTATTTTGTTGCAGAAGTTTGAATTGCAGTTGGGACCAGGCAGCAGAAGTAGAAAGAAAGACAAGTAAGAGCAGAAACTTGCAGTTAATGGTAAATGCCCTGGAGATTGGTAGGTACCTGGTAAGTGTAGGTAAATCCCATGCATGGTTCAGTGGCATGTCTTTCAGTGGAACTGGATTTTTTTTTTTTTTTTATGGAGGAGGGAAGAAAAGATGGAACCAGCTATTATGAGCAATGAGGACATCTGCCTTTATCCCAGGCCTTAATTTATCTATAGGGAAATAAGAAGAGTTAATTCCAAAGGGGTTTCAGGGCAAGTCATATACTCAGGAGAGGCAACCTCACTAAGACTGAGAAAGTAAAGGAAACAGTAAGAGAAGTAAAAGGTGATATTGTTAATGACAAATTGCAAATTACAAAGTGTACACACGAAACATTTGGGGCTGACAACTTGAATTGGATGATGACACATGCAGATTTGTGGGATAATATGATTGGCTGGCTACAGTCCATGGGGTCGCAAAGAGTTGGACATGACTGAGTGACTAAGCACAGCACATGATTATAGATAGTCAGACCTCACTTGAGAGGTTTGGACTTGGGATGGTGAAAACAGAAAATGGAGTGGGGACTGAGAAGGAATTCCCATTACAGCCTGTGTGGAGTTTGTTGATAAAAATTCTGAGTGTGCCTTGAAGCGGTGATAAGAGGTGGAGTCTATTGCAGAGATGTCCAGAGGCCTTGCTGTGGAAATAGTGCTCATAACAACCTGCCAAACTGCCGTCTCCTTCTAGTGTTGAAGAAAATTTCCCCAATTTTAAATCCAATAGCTTCTACTTCCTACCCTTAAGCATTTTTTCTGGGACAGTCTTGAATGTTCTCTCAACTGCATCTTTACCCTGGCTTCCTAGCATGATTATGAAGAAAGAAAATTAATTTTGTTAACCAATCAATGTTAATTTCATTTCAGATCACCCTGTTGCACGTCACCTTGTTGCATGTTGTATGTCCTTTGTCCATGCAGTAACTAGTTTATAACTGTGTTTTAAAAATGTTTATTGAATTTATTGAATTATTTTCCCTAATCATTTAATATTTGTACAGTAAGCCAGAATATGGAGAAGGCAATGGCACCCCACTCCAGTACTCTTGCCTGGAAACTCCCATGGACGGGGAGGAGCCTGGTAGGCTGCAGTCCATGGGGTCACTGAGAGTTGGACACGACTCAGTAACTTCACTTTCACTTTTCACTTTCATGCATTGGAGAAGGAAATGGCAACCCACTCCAGTGTTCTTGCCTGGAGAATCCCAGGGACAGGGGAGCCTGGTGGGCTGCCGTCTATGGGGTCGCACAGAGTCGGACATGACTGAAACGACTTAGCAGCAGCAGCAGCAGCAGCAACAGCAAGGCAGAATATCAAAGCTGTGAACATGAATAATAAAATGGGCTACATGGTAGCCAAGGGAATTAAAATATGTGATGTGGAAAGTCACTGCCAAGACAGAAAGACTATCACATGTCAAAAATATAGATTTTTTTTTCTCATGTAAGAAAATAGTAATATCAAGTTGGAAGTAGCAGCTTTACACATTCTCTAAAGAATTTGGAGTTGTCTTTAGAGACATCTTCAAGGTTTTTCTTCTTCCCCAAGGTGTAAGACTTATGCAGTATTTGGTAATAAAATACATTTTGTAATTGAATGTATTTTAATGAAACTTCAATTGCATTTTAGAAAATAATAAAGAACAGCCCCCACAAATGCTAATTATGCTTAGTTGTGTCTTCCCAAGGGCTCTGAAGATCTCAATCTAGTTTTAATAAGTAGTTTGTCCTTACTCAAGTATCATATAAATTAGATTTAAGTAGATATGGTGCATATTTTTCATTTATAGCATTTGAGACTTGCAGCTATTTTTTGAACTCACTACATATTTTATAAGCAGTTTAAAATTTAAAATAACACCCAAATACTTTAATCAACAAACATGCTTTTCACCTATATACTCACACACATACACAGCTTAGAATAGTAATTTAAAGTGTCCTATTCCACACAAACTCTGCAGGTATGCACTTTCTTTCTGAAAATTAATTGGAAATTTATAAAATATTAGCTGAAGGATTGAAGGCCTGAGAAAACTGGAATTCAAGAATCTTAGCTGTTGTTATATTGAGTTTATATTTAGCCAGTAGGCTTTGGCACAGCTGTGCCAATTGATATATTACTGAAATATTTTGGTGAAGAAGAGAAATAGTCACTGGCTGAATCTTCAAATCCCCCATGTGTGAATCCTTCTGGAGATTGTGTCCCTCCTTCCCATTTAACACTGATTTGAGCTACATATATCTATATATATAGATATGTGTGATTCTATTTCACTTATTTTGAATTTTATTTTGTACATTCCTCTGCTGTTGCACACCTGTGAAAATTTCCAAGTGTTTACTCTTAGGAGTAAGAATTCAGTGGTAATAAAATAAATGGTGCTTTCAGATTCAATACATCTTGTCCAAGAGTTTTCAAAGATGGCTATAGTAAATGACATTTACATTGGCAGTTACTGAGCTTTCCGTTATTGTGCAAGCAGTGCCACATAGACTATTTTGAATTTTTAAAAGTCACCCATATCTTGGGTACACAATTTTATCTCTGTAATGCTAGTTTCTATTTTGTTAGTATGATATTGTGATTCATTTCACTTACTTATTTGTTATTTGGTTTTTTTAATGCATAACTTTGTCATATCTTTTATCTGTTTTTCTATCATAGTTAACCTGCTGATTTATAGAAGTTCTTTATGTATTATTAGGTGAATTAAATATATGTATGTATAATAATTTAACTTATATGTTTATTTAAATTATATGCAGAGTATATCATGAGAAATGGTGGGATAGATGAAACACAAGCTGGAATCAATATTGCCGGGAGACATATCAGTAACCTTAGATATGCAGATGATACCACCCTTATGGCAGAAAGCAAAGAACTAAGGACCCTCTTGATGAAAGTGAAAGAGGAAAATGAAAAAGTTGGCTTAAAACTCAACATTCAGAAAACTAAGATCATGACATCTGGTCCCATCAGTTCATGGCAAATCAATGAGGAAACAATGGAAACAGTGACAGACTTTATTTTTCGGGGCTCCAAAATCACAGCAGATGGTGACTACAGCCATGAAATTAAAAGACACTTTCTCCTTGGAAGAAAAGTTATGATCAATCTAGACAGCATATTAAAAAGCAGAGACATTACTTTGCCAACAAAGGTCCATCTAGTCAAAGTTATTTTTTTTCCAGTGGTCATGTATGGATGTGAGAGTTGGACTATAAAGAAAGCTGAGCCTCGAAGAATTGATGCTTTTGAACTGTGGTGTTGGAGAAGACTCTTGTGAGTCCCTTGGACTGCAAAGAGATCCAACCAGTCCATTCTAAAGAAAATCAGTCCTGAATATTCATTGCAAGGTCTGATGCTAAAGCTGAAACTCCAGTACTTTGGCCACCTGATGCAAAGTACTGACTTACTAGAAAAGATCCTGATTCTGGGAAAGATTGAAGGCACGAGGAGAAGGGGAAGACAGAGGATGACATTATTGAATGGCATCATGGATGCAATGGACATGAGTTTGAGTAACTCTGGGTATTTGTGATGGACAAGCTGGCTTGGCGTGCTGCAGTCCATGGGGTTGCAAAGAGCTGGACACAACTGAGCAACTGAACTGAACTGATAATCATTATTATTAGCATCAATTGTTCACAATATATTCTTCTTAAGCATAACTATCTTTCCTCTTATATGATGTCTTTTGATAGGGTTTATAAATTAATGTTGCTAAAGTTTAGATATCTTTCTGTAATTTTTTAAATAAAAATGTTCCCTTATAATTTATTTGTACTTTTGAAATATTATGCCTTTCTATATCAATGCATATATCCAATAGAAACTGATTTTTCTATACAGTGTGAGGTAGGGATTTTTTCCCTCCATGGATAATTAAATGTTTCTAAGCTGTTGATTAGTTATCCCTTACCCATTTCTGTGCAGTGCTACTTCACTTGTGTATTAAGCGCTGCTTAGGCCTCGATTTGTGTGTTCTCTCTTCTGTTCTGCTGATCTGTTTATTAGTGAAGCAGCATCATGTCCTCTGTATTACTGTAGCTCTTCAGAGGAACCGAGATCCTCTTCCAAACTTCGAAGTTTGTGTTGGCAGAGAGAATTCTTAACCAGTCCGCTTAGTTTGGGTTTCTAGGTATGTTTGCTGATAATGTTCCTTGGAAGGTGGGACCTGCTATTATGGTCTATTTTGGAATGAAGCAACTATTCAAGTTCTGAGGATGGGTTTGGGAAGGGTGTGCTACTGGATGAAAACATTCAGATAGGGCTGCTGACTTGGTTACATCCTCAAGTCAGGCTGTAAAATGGACTCTATAGCTGCCTAAGATCTCTGGTCAGGCTTCCTAGATGGTTGGAGCAAGGTATATNTTTTGAACTGTGGTGTTGGAGAAGACTCTTGTGAGTCCCTTGGACTGCAAAGAGATCCAACCAGTCCATCCTAAAGGAAATCAGTCCTGAATATTCATTGCAAGGTCTGATGCTAAAGCTGAAACTCCAGTACTTTGGCCACCTGATGCAAAGTACTGACTTACTAGAAAAGATCCTGATTCTGGGAAAGATTGAAGGCACGAGGAGAAGGGGAAGACAGAGGATGACATTATTGAATGGCATCATGGATGCAATGGACATGAGTTTGAGTAACTCTGGGTATTTGTGATGGACAAGCTGGCTTGGCGTGCTGCAGTCCATGGGGTTGCAAAGAGCTGGACACAACTGAGCAACTGAACTGAACTGATAATCATTATTATTAGCATCAATTGTTCACAATATATTCTTCTTAAGCATAACTATCTTTCCTCTTATATGATGTCTTTTGATAGGGTTTATAAATTAATGTTGCTAAAGTTTAGATATCTTTCTGTAATTTTTTAAATAAAAATGTTCCCTTATAATTTATTTGTACTTTTGAAATATTATGCCTTTCTATATCAATGCATATATCCAATAGAAACTGATTTTTCTATACAGTGTGAGGTAGGGATTTTTTCCCTCCATGGATAATTAAATGTTTCTAAGCTGTTGATTAGTTATCCCTTACCCATTTCTGTGCAGTGCTACTTCACTTGTGTATTAAGCGCTGCTTAGGCCTCGATTTGTGTGTTCTCTCTTCTGTTCTGCTGATCTGTTTATTAGTGAAGCAGCATCATGTCCTCTGTATTACTGTAGCTCTTCAGAGGAACCGAGATCCTCTTCCAAACTTCGAAGTTTGTGTTGGCAGAGAGAATTCTTAACCAGTCCGCTTAGTTTGGGTTTCTAGGTATGTTTGCTGATAATGTTCCTTGGAAGGTGGGACCTGCTATTATGGTCTATTTTGGAATGAAGCAACTATTCAAGTTCTGAGGATGGGTTTGGGAAGGGTGTGCTACTGGATGAAAACATTCAGATAGGGCTGCTGACTTGGTTACATCCTCAAGTCAGGCTGTAAAATGGACTCTATAGCTGCCTAAGATCTCTGGTCAGGCTTCCTAGATGGTTGGAGCAAGGTATATGGTCAGCAGTTGATGGGACTATGAATTAGTTTCCTTGCCTTGCCCGGGTACCAGGATGAGATCCAGGGCCTGCACAGCTCATTGTTTGGGAACCGATGTTAGTCAGGAGAGTCCACTGGTCAGGTGATATTAGCAGTTTTGTTCTACAGATGGGGGGAGATCCAGGCTATACTCTGTTTAGTGCCACTGTACCTGAAGGGTGGTGATTGGGAATTGTAGCTTCCTGTGTCTCTGGTTATGTTCTCTGATCAGATTTATTTTATAAATTGGCAATTAATTTTTCAGAAGAACAAGACTGTGAATTAGATTCCCTACCCAGGCACAACAAGAAAAGCAGCTCAAGCAGAGTTTTTTTGTTACCTTAACTCAAGCTCACCTGCACCCCAAGTTTCCTGACTGAACAGGCTCATTAGTTTTGCACTGTAGACTTTCAGATCTGCCTGCCTCATTTTTCAGTGTTGCCAGTCCACAGTATCCAGGAGTTTTCTGCATCCTTCCTGGCCAGATGGGTCTGAAGATACTGTCTACAGTGGGTGATGCTCAGCTCTCTTGTTGGTCACTTTAGGCTGCTCTCAATTTTCCAACAGGTTCTCAAGTTAAGCAGAGCAAGGAGTCACCCTCAGCCTTGGCTTTGAATGAATGAATCCCCTTGCCTGTTTGTAGCAAAGGAATGTTCCACACTCTTGTACTGGCTTTGCCATGGGGATGTTTAGCTCTGCTCAGCAGCTCTTGGCTCAAATACCACTGGACAGCACAGCTTTAGAGTTGTTGTCAACCTTTCTGGTAAGATGGGACTGGAAGACACTTCACAAAGGGTGGGGCTGTGATTCAGCTTCTTGCTTGAACATGGCCAAACTGGGCTAGCAAAAGCCTTCATTTGAAGACTCTAATAAGACAGATCTACACCCCACTGAGTTCTCTGGGTAGAGTGTACCCTCAACTTGTTCTACAGATGAGCAAAGCCTCTGGTTGGCATTACTAACTGGGTACTGCAGGTGTGAACTTAATCTTGCTGGTTTCCACATGCCCCTGCCCCTTCTCCATCGCAGTCAGATGCTCAGTTGGGTCCCGCAAATTCCCCTGCAGTCCCAGTTGTGCAGGATCAGAGTAAGTGCTCCTGTAAAGTGACGCACAACACTGGAGAGGGACTGGTAGTCCCCTCTGGGTTCTCTTTCTTACTGGAGGAATGGAGGCTTGGGAGACTCACCACAAGTGCTGTACTGGCTGGGGAGAGGGCCAATGCAGTCAATATATGTAGCTGCTTAACTTACCTTCTAATATGTCTGTCTTGGTCTTTGTAGTGCAGGGAGTGCTCCAGCCTTACCCCCATGTTTTAAAATCCTCTCAGTGCTGTCTTGGTCTTGAATAGTTGTTAGTTGCTGTTTTCATTAGCTGAATGTATGTTCTTCTTATGAAGTGGAGCAAAGTCAAGAACAGCCTGTATTGCTGTTCTTGATACAGCGATAGCCCTTTTTATTAGGTTGAAAAGTATCCTTTGTTTCTAGTTTGCTAAGGATTCCAGCTATTTATTTTAACCATGTAGCAGCTTTGAATGTTATCAAAAATATGTTTCTGCATGTCTGGCTTGAGTAGTTATTTTTATTTATGTCCCGTTGATTCATTGGAAGACTCTGATGCTGGGAGAGATTGGGGGCAGGAGAAGAAAGGGACAACAGAGGATGAGATGGCTGGACGGCATCACTGACTCGATGGGCATGAGTCTGAGTGAACTCCGGGAGTTGGTGATGGACAGGGAGGCCTAGTGTGCTGCGATTCATGGGGTCGCAAAGAGTCAGACATGACTGAGCGACTGAACTGAACTGAACTGAATTTGCCTTGATTCATGGACCTGATATTCCAGGTTCCTATGCAATATTGTTCTTTACAGCATTGGACCTTGCTTCTATCACCAGTCACATCCACAGCTTGGTATTGTTTTTGCTTTGGCTCCATCCCTTCATTCTTTCTGGAGTTATTTCTTCACTGATCTCCAGGAGCATATTGGGCACCTATCGACCTGGGGAGTTCCCCTTTCAGTATCCTATCATTTTGCCTTTTCATACTGTTCATGGGGTTCTCAAGGCAAGAATACTGAAGTGGTTTGCCATTCCCTTCTCCAGCAGACCACATTCTCTCAGACCTCTCCACCATGACGCGCCCATCTTGGGTTGCCCCATAGGGCATGGCTTAGTTTCATTGAGTTAGACAAGGCTGTGGTCCTAGTGTGATTAGAATGGCTGGTTTTCTGTGAGTATGGTTTCAGTGTGTCTGCCCTCTCATGCCCTCTTGCAACCTACCATCTTACTTGAGTTTTTCTTACCTTGGGTGTGGGGTATCTCTTCACAGCTGCTGCAGCAAAGCACAGCCACTGCTCCTTACCTTGGATAAGGGGTATCTGCACACCACCGCCCTTCCTGACCTTCAATGTGAGATAGCTCCTCTAGGCCCTCCTGTGCCCACACAGCCACAGCTCCTTAAAAAACAAACAAACAAACAAAAAAACTATGAATGTATATGTAGGTTGATGTATGCTGATTTAGATTCTAAAAGACCACTCTGGCCCTATTTCATCCATTTATTTTATACTCTGGAATTGGACATGTAGAAAAAGACCTGGATATGTAGCAGGAGAAGAAATATTGAGACCAATTCAGAGGCCTGGGTGGCCATTCAAGAGAAAGAGGTTGGCTAATCAGGCTACTGCAGATTATGTGCAGATTTGGAATTGTTAAGAATCTTTGAAAGGAGCAGGCAGTAAATTTACTTTCGAAATGGAATAAATATTTGTATGTGTGTGAGTGTGTGTATTTGTATACATATATATATTTCAATTATAGGTATTATTTACCAAACTAAAATATGTTAGCAAGTTATGTACTCAAAGTTAACAAAGTTTATCTTCAGTTCAGTTCAGTTCAGTCGCTCAGTCATGTCCAACTCTTTGTGACCCCATGAATCGCAGCACCCCAGGCCTCTCTGTCCATCACCAACTCCTGGAGTTCACTCAAACTCATGTCCATTGAGTCGGCGATGCCATCCAGCCATCTCATCCTCTGTCATCCCTTTCTCCTCCTGTCCTCTAACTCCTCCCAGCATCAGATGCAATAATTTTTCTGCAGCTTAAAAGCAATCTTCTTAATACTATGGTCTTTACATTATATAACATCATTTTAATTTTTTTCCTGTTAAGTCATGAGAAGATTAAGAATGTTTCATACACTGGAAATAGCATGAACTCTGGACTTAGGATAGCCATGTCTGTCACTTGCAACTATGTATTTTATACATTCCCTAACCTTTCAAATCCTCAGTTTATTATCTGTCGCTACATGTGTGGTTTAGAGGATTTAAAGAGCTAACAAATGTAAAGATAACAGTATAGATACTGTTTTATATTAAACTCCCCAGAAAATGGTAACTGTTTATCATCATCCATATCATCATCTCTATTGCTATTCATTAAGATCTGGACCATGGTTTTTCTGTCAGCAGCAGGTTTTGAAAAGGGATGTTTTATTCATCCAGCTAAATAAATAGGATTCTTATAAAAGTACCTAAATCAGGTTCTTGAAGACTCCTAAAAATAGTATTTAGTAATTTTAAATTTTAAATCAGAGCTATTTATGTGGAAGGAGATCATTCCAAACAACAATTTTCCATAGGATTTTCTTTATTTTTTTTTTATTTTTATTTTTTAGTTTGTTTTGCTTTACAATACTGTATTTGTTTTGCTATACATTTACATGAATCAGTCACGAGTGTATATGACCTTCCAATCCTGACCCCTCTCCCCCCTCCTGCCCCACATCATCTCTCTGGATCATCCTCGTGCATCAGTCCCAAGCATCCTGCATCTTGCAGGACAAAAACTGATGGCCAGAATTATCTTGTATATTTTGTTTTTTTAATTGCTAAATGCTAAGTAGAGAGAGCACAAAAGAGAGATGGTTATAAGCAATTTTATTTTCCTGTTATTATTGTTAAAATTGGAGAATAAGTTGTTTAAAAAAATGTTTACATAATCCTTATTGCACTGAGGCTTTATTAAATTCAGCATTGTATTACTTTATTATATGATAATATTCCAGTTATTTTTTGAGACAGTATATACTCATAGAAATTAGTTGATTTGTTCAGGATCATACAGTAAATTAATGGTCGAAATTGTGTTGCAGTTGATGTTATATAATCTCATTTAAACTCTCAGTATTAAATCACAAATAAGAGCCATCCATGTGATGAGGTTTGATTTCTTACAAAATTTTGCATAAGTTTAAAAAATACTTTATCTACTCCCTTTACATATGTACTTTTTATTTTAGAGACTTTGATAGTTTTTTTATATCTATATAATAATACATTTTTCTTTCATTTTGCCCACACTATCTGTAATATTTCAAATTATAGCAAGGATTAATCCTGAAGGGAGGTTCTAATGCTGGATAACAAAAATCGTAGTGAAGCAGCTTTCCTGTAATTATTTTCAATATTAAAAATTTGAATTTATAATTTTTCAGTTTTATATGAAAATTACAAAGTTATATATAAACATATACATATATATGTAGATTATAGATATATGTCAAATTATATAAGGTATGGAGATTGCTCAGTTCAGTCCCTCAGTCATGTCCAACTATTTGCGACTCCATGGACTGCAGCATGCCAGGCTTCCCTGTCAATCATCAACTCCAGGAATTTGCTCAGACTCATGTCTATCAAGTCGGTGATGCCATCCAACCATCTCATCCTCTGTCGTCCCTCTCTTCCTGCCTTCAATATTTCCCAGGGTTTTTTCCAATGAGTCAGTTCTTCACATTAGGCAGCCGAAGTGTTGGAGCTTCAGCAACATTTCAGTTCAGTTCAATTGTTCATTAGTGTCCGACTCTTTCAGATCCCATGGACTGCAACATGCCAGGCCTCCCTGTCCATTGCCAACTCCCGGAGTTTACTCAAACTCATGTCCATTGAGTCAGTGATGAAATATGAACATCTCGTCCTCTGTCATGCCCTTCTCCTCCTGACTTTAATCTTTCCCAATATCAGGGTCTTTTCCAATGAGTTGGTTCTTTGCATCAGGTGGCCAAAGTACTGGAGTTTCAACTTCAGCATCAGTCCTTCCAATGAAAATTCAGAACTGATTTCCTTTTAAGATGGACTGGTTGGATCTCCTTGCAGTCCAAGGGATTCTCAAGAGTCTTCTCCAACACCATAGTTCAAAAGTATCAGTTCTTCGATGCTCAGCTTTCTTTATAGTCCAACTCTCACATCCATACATGACTACTGGAAAAACCATAGCTTTGACTAGATGAACATTTGTTGACAAAGTAATGTCTCTGCTTTTTAATATGCTGTCTAGGTTTGTCATGGCTTTTCTTCCAAGAATTTTATTTAATTTTTATTTTAATTTTATCGCTGCAGTCACCATCTGCAGTGATTTTGAAGGAAGTAAAATCTGTCACTGTTTTTATTGTTTCCTCATTNTTTGTTGACAAAGTAATGTCTCTGCTTTTTAATATGCTGTCTAGGTTTGTCATGGCTTTTCTTCCAAGAATTTTATTTAATTTTTATTTTAATTTTATCGCTGCAGTCACCATCTGCAGTGATTTTGAAGGAAGTAAAATCTGTCACTGTTTTTATTGTTTCCTCATTGATTTACCATTTAGTTATGGGACTGGAGGCCATGTTCTTCGTTTTTTGGATGTTGAGTTTTAAGCCTGCTTTTTCACTCTCCTCTTCCACTTTTATCAAGAGGCTCTTCAGATCCTCTTCACTTTCTGCCATAAGGGTGGTGTCATCTGTGTATCTGAGCTTATTGATATTGCTCCTAGCAATATTGATTCCAGCTTGTGTTTCATCCAGCCCTGCATTTTGCATGATGTACTCTGCATATAAGTTAAATAAGCAGGGGGACAATGTACAGCCTCAACATACTCCTTTCTCACTTTCGAACCGGTCCATTGTGCCATGTCCCTTTCTTACTATTGCTTCTTGATCTGCATACATGTTTCGCAGAAGGCAGGTACGATGATCTGGTATTCCCATCTCTTGAAGAATTTTCCATTTTGTTGTGATCCACACAGTCAAAAGCTTTGGTGTAGTCAATGAAGCAGAAGTAGACGTTTTTCTTGAATTCTCTTGCTTTTTCGATGATCCAACAAATGTTGGTAATTTGATTTCTAGTTCCTCCTCTGCCTTTCCTAAATCCAGCATGACCATCTGGAAGTTCTCAATTCACATACTGTTGAAGCCTCACTTGGAGAATTTTGAACATTACTTTGCGAGTGTGTGAGGTGAGTGCAATATGTGGTAGTTTGCCCATTCTTTGGCATTGTTTTTCTGTGGGATTGTAACGAAAACTGATCTACCTAAAAGTAATTTTAATTTATATTAATATTCATAAAATATAGCTATATTTTGACCACTAAATATCTAGCTTTATTTACTTATTCAAAATAATAAACCAATCATTGCTTCTGAGGACCATTCATATTTAATGAGACAAATACATATACATATATACACTCTTTGCTTTCTTACTTCCTTTGTCTTCAAATATCTACTGAGGAATTGAATTTCAATTTTTAAAATCATTAATAATCTGAATCTCTATATATTTGTTTAAATATCCTTCATTTAATCTTTTTTTAATATTTTAATTTTTTGTGATTATACTTATAAAATAAATAATAATATGTGCTCTAACCATGGAAACTTAAATCATTATGTTTTGCATGCTTTTTATGCCTTTCAAATATTAAAATAGAAAAAAATAAAATTTAAGTAACCATTTTATAGATGTGAAATATTAATACTATCATTCTTTATCAGAATAAAATGTACCCTGGCAAAAATAAAACATCTTCCTACAACAAAATACAGAATTGGAATTCCACATTGGAACTGAAATATTTTTTAACTTCGTGAGCTACTTAAGCATTAAATTACTGAAATGCATGTATTTCAAATATGAATAATATTCTATTTTTAAACTTTCTGGCATTACTCAAAAAGCATTTAAATTCAAAGTTAGGATATTGGTTGGTCAAGATTGAATTGAGCAGACCTTGTCCATGTGGATCAGGTACTGATAGAGTATGACATACAGAACTTGTAGTACAGACTCCCCCACAGTCCTGAATAATCTTCTATATATTTTTATTTTTGATCAATGTTAATTGTCCTATGATACATATATATGTATATATAAAATTTATTTCTCAAATTGAGAGTGGAAATCTGTTTATAATAATGATATATCTTATGGCCTTAAAACCATCTTAAAATAGTTTTTAACACATCACTTCTCCATCTTCTCTAATACTGACTAAAAGTTAACTTTACCCTTCACATCACAATTTGTATTATTTTTTAAAAGGAAAATGAAGAGGTATAAACTGTGTATGTGAAAGGACATCTTTTAGAATTTTGGTCTGACAACTAATATTTGAATTTTTTTTTAAGTTTAAATTTTTATTTTTTAGTTTGTTTTGCTTTACAATACTGTATTCATTTNTTCACAGTCAAACTCTCACATCCATACATGACTACTGGAAAAAACATAGCCTTGACTAAACGGACCTTAGTCGGCAAAGTAATGTCTCTGCTTTTGAATATGCTGTCTAGGTTGGTCATAAATTTTCTTCCAAGGAGTAAGCGTCTTTTAATTTCATGGCTGCAATCACTATCTGCAGTGATTAAGCAAGATGCTAACTTGCTGAAGTACAAAATGTAACACAATCCATTTTTTTTATATAATTAAATCAGTGGCAAATAATATGACCTAGTTTCTTATATGCCATTATCAATTCAACCAAATCTCTTCCTCAGAATTACTGGAAAAATGTTAGTACCTGTGAGAACCAGCAGGGTACTGTCTATTTTAAGTTTGCCTTAAGAGTGGGTTATGATCAGCTTTAGGATATTTTCATTCATTTAGTAGTTTATCAATTTTCGAGAACAGTAGGTCTATATCGAATGTATTGCTCATGTCACCACTTATTTTTAATTTGTACTAAATAATAGGCAAGGGATAAAAATGTGTCCATTTTACTCTCAAATTTCTAAGTTGAACTCAACTACAGAAGAAGCATAGAACAAATGACCTTTTTCTATAAATGAAAAAAGATCACTTCATTGTTATTTTTATGATGGAAGAGTAGGTCATGGCAACTCACTCCAATAGCCTTGCGTGGAGAATCCCCATGCACAGAGGAGCCTGATGGGCTCCATGGGGTCACAAACAGTTGGACACGACTGAGTGACTAAGCACAGCACAGCACAGCACAGTGAAAGGTTAAGGGAGGTTTACACCAGTACCCAGTATTTTGTCTCATATATTACGCTAACTTTTACATCTCAATTACCTACTTAGGAAGAGAAATGGGTGAGATTTTAAATTTTGGTCTTAAGTGTTTAATAACTTGAAAATGTTCAAAACATCTGAATTGGTCACAATATTTTAACCAAAAAAAAACCTGAAATTATATTTAAATGAGGTAAAGCATATATCCCAACTCTGTAACCACAATTCTATTTTAGTGGCTTTTTATCAATAATATTAATGTTTTCAGGATTTTTGTAAACCATATCCACATATTTTTGTAATAAAACAAATTGGCTACAATCTTACATTTTAATGGCATGTTTGCAATTCTTAAAGATTTTAGGCCTTATATTTTCCTCCTACTGACTGATGCATATATTTTTATACAAAATGCAGTTGATTTGTATTAAAGAAAATTTATAATTATTTAAATGTTGTTATTACTCATAAATTCACCCAAATTGTTTACTTATATTTTATCTTAATTACTAGGTATTTCATACTTATCCTTCAGAAATGAGATAATGAATATGTTTTTTTCTGTGGCATTGAACACTATCTATCTTAATGTCAACTGAAATTATTTATATCAGGAAATACAGCACTATATAAAATTAAATGATGGTTTATAAAGGCAAACTAAGGAGACAAATGTTAATTCACTCAATGGAGAATCACTTCTCCTTTCAGTGGCTTATAATCATTCTAGCACTTTATATTGGAGGGTAATTTTTTCCATTTTTCAAAGGCTATTGTGCTCATCAAAGTAAACTTACTAAATAGTTTGATTTAGCTCCATCCAGAAACATGCAAGCTATTCTCAGCCACTCAAAATTTTAAGAGATAAAGCAAATTCAAACACAGAAAATGCATTTAACCTTTTCTCTTATTCTCTCAAATTTTTTATGATTTCCTAATTTAATCATTTGTTAATGTCAAGCATCTAGCACCCCATCCTCTCCCCAAGGTTCAAATTTTCTATGTGAACCTTGAAAGGTTCAAATTTTCTATGTGAACCTTGAAAGGTTCAAATTTTCTATGTGAACCAAGATATATCTTGGAGGGAGAATATATCCACTGTCTAAAGCGTAAGGGACCAGATTCATTCCCACAGCCCCACCTGCTACTACCTGAGGACCAGATACATGACTGGGGTTGACTGGGGTTAACCATCTGATGTTTCTCAGAACTGCACTCTCCCACACGTGCCCACATATGTCAGGACTTAGTGAAGAAAGTATGGTGGACTTTAAAGGCTCCAAACAAATATATCTGTGCCTGGCCTTTGATACAGTTCCTGCTGCCCAGATTTTGGAGTATTCTTAATTCTTACATTTTCACAAGCCTGTACACCCATCTGGGACTCTGTGGTAAATACCAAGTAGATTCCACCTTTGCCTAAGGTAACTTGAATTAGATAATGTTGTATTTTACTAGTTTACAAAAAGTACCTTTTTGACTTTTTTTTTCCATATTTTATATTTAATGCTGAGACATAATTTTTCTTTCATGCTGTTTTCTCTCTTTGGAACTTTGCATTCTTAGAAAAAATATAGTATTGATTCTGCAAAGAATTTCAAAACCATGAATCTATAGTTTGAGAAGCTATAGAATTTTTTGAGATGTACTTTGTTAATCACTATTCTTGCTTCTATCATTTATAATAGCTTTGTCTCTTGAACTTCATAAAGCAGGGTTAAACAATATGTTCTCTTTGGTTTTGACTTATTTTCCTCGTTGTTATGCATATAGCCTTCATTCGCCTGTTCAGTGTATCAGTAGTTGTTTCTGTTTTATTAATATGTCATATTTGATTGTATAACTACATTATGGTTCTATTATTGATTCTACTTTTAAAGAGCAATTCAGTTATTCTAGGGAATCTTTTAAATTTGGTTGCTTTGAACAGTCTTCTACAGTTTTTTGTAGATATTTGTGCTTATTTCTGTAGATAGATGATAGATAGGATGATAGAGATATAATAAATACATACACTAAATTTTATATATATATATATATATTTGGAATTTCTTAGTGAGGAATTGCTGTTGTTCAGTCTCTCAGTCATATTCGACTGTGACCCCATGGACTGCAGCAGATCAGGTTCCCTATCTTTCACTATCTCCCGAAGTTTCCTCAAACTCATGTCCTTTAAATTGGCAATGCCATCCAACCATTTCATCCTTTCTTGCCCTCTTCTACCCCTGCGGCAATCTTTTCCAGCATCTGGGTCTTTTCCAATGAGTTGGCTCTTTGCATCAGGTGGCCTAAGTATTGGAACTTCAACTTCAGCATAACTCTTTTCAGTGATTATTCAGGATTGATTTTCTTTAGAATTGACTCTTTTGATCTCCTTGCTGGCCAAAGGACTTTCAAGAATCTTAAGAACTACAATTTGAAAGCCTCAATTCTTCAGCACTCAGCCTTCTTTATGATCCAACTCTTAGACTCGTACATGACTACTGGAAAAACCATAGCTTTGACTAGACAGGATTTTGTTGGCAAAGTGATGTCTCTGGTTTTTAATATGCTGTCTATATTTGTTATAGCTTTTTTCCAAGTAGCAAGCATCTTTTAATTTCATGGCTGCAGTCACCATCATCAGTGATTTTGGAGCCCAAGGAAATAAAGTCTGTCACTGTTTCCACTTTTTACCCATCTATTTGCCATGAAGTGATGCCACAATCTTAGATTTTTAAAGGTTGAGTTTTAAGCCTACTTTTTCTCTCTCCTCTTTCACACATTCATCAAGAGGTTCTTTAGTTCCTCTTTGCTTTCTGCCATTAGGGAGGTTTTCATCTTCATATCTGAGATTACTGATATTTCTCCTGGCATTCTTGATTCAGCATGTGCTTCATCCAGTCTGACATTTTTCATGATATACTCTGAATAAAAGTTAAATAAGCAGAGTGAAGAATAAAGAGGAAAAACCTTAGTTTCTGTGGATATTAATTATAAAAAGTTTTCCAAAGAGTTTTTTAAAACCAATTCTTACACTCACCAAAGATGTATAATTTTACAAATGTTAGGCATTCTTGCCAATACTTGATATTATTATACTTTTAGTTTTCTAGTTTATATCTTATGATTTTAATTTTCAAACTAGCCACTTGCTATTTCTTAATAGAAGTGCCCATTAGATATTTTTAGTCATTTAAAAATTGAGTTTCTTACTATTGATTAGAATTTTAATTTTTATTTATTTGTTGAAGTATAGTTGACTTACAATATTGCATTAATTTAAGCTGTACAACATTGCGATTTGATATTTTTGTAGATTGTACATCATGCAAACTTATAATATTGAATATATTCTTTGTACTGTATATTACATCCCTAGAACTTACTAATTTTATAACTGGTAGTTCAAACTTCTTATTTCCCTTCACCTCCTTCATTCTTCTTACCAACCTTTTATCCTCTAGTAACCACTAGTTTGTTTTCTGTATGTGTCACCTTTTTTTGTTTTCTTATATTTGTTCATCTGCTTTGTTTTTGAGACTCCACAGATAAGTGAAAACACATGACATTTGTTCTTGTCTGGCTTTTTTACTAAGCATCATACCTCCAGGTCTATCCATGTTGTTGCACATATCAAGGTGTTTGATGCTTTTTTTGTGTGTTCTATATAATAAATCTTTGACTAACCCACCAAGCTCTTAAAAATAATTTCTTATGTTAACTCCTGGAAGTTTTCTTGGGGAAAAATGGATACTAACCATGTATCTGTACTTTTGCAAAAATGAAGCTTTCTGTTTTTAAATCAAATTATACAGCTATTCATTGTAAATTGTATTAATGAACTAAACATATATATATATATATGTATAATGGTCTCATTTATTGAAAGACATTCAACAAAATTCAGCATTCATTTCAGGTTAAAAAACAAAGAAACTCTCATCAGGATAGAAGTAGAAAGGCACTTATTAAAGTGCCTTAAAAAGAACAGTTAGAAAAACTACCCACAGCTAACATCATACTGAAAATTAAGAAATGAGTTATTTCTCCCTAAGGTCAGAAACAAGACAAAGATGTCCATTTCTATGAGTTCTATTCAACATTGTACTGAGATTTTGCCCATTGCAATCAGGCAGTAAAATGAAATAAATAAAGCCAGCCAGATTGGAAACAAGTAAAACTGCTTTTGTCTGTAGCCAACATTATCAGCTATGCAAACAGTCTTCCCTTCATGATATTCTGCCCTGTAAATTTCTGACTTGCTCGTGCTTGTGTGCATAGTCACTCAGACGTGTCTGACTCTTTGCGACCCTCTGAACTGTAGCTCACTAGGTTCCTCCATCCTTGGGATTTTTTTAGGCAAGAATACAATACAACTGGAGAGTTGTCATTTTCCTCCTTCAGGGGATCTTTCTGATCCAGGGATTGAACCCATGTCTCTTGTGTACCCTTTATTGCAGGTGGATTCTTTACCTTTTGACTTGCTTAACCAGCCACACAATTGCATGTCAGCTTCTTACAATAAATCTAGTTGATCCTTGAACAACATGAATTTGAACTGTGTGGGTTCACTTACACACTGATTTTTTTTTTTTTTAATAAACACTAGAGTACTACATCTGCAAATGGGTTGGATATGCACATACAGAACCTCAGATAAAATTTTGCTGGCTCTAATACTCTGAACCCTGACTGATACAGACTGATACAGATATAGCTTTTTCTGACATCTGCACTACCATTTTATTTTACTTGAAAGTATTTTTAATGAATTAGGATTCCTATGTTAGTCAAAAGAGCAAGTCCAAAGAGTATCTCATGTGTTTTATTTCCTCATACATTTCTTAATTCAATAATGAGTTTCTTCATTTTGCCTGTATTTTCTGGGATTTAGATATGCTACCAAGAACTCAGATTTCAACCAGAATTGGAGAAAAAGTGAAAAAGTTTGAGTATTTTAAAGATATATACCTCTATTTTTTTAACAATAGTCAGATTCTGCAGTAATACAAGTAGCACAGGTGCTAACTTTTATTAGAGAATCTGGCAGAAGATAGTACATGTAAACTTTTTGATCCAATTTAGGGCAGAGAAGACGATATCAAGGAATTTCAAAATCAGAGAACAAGTAATTAGAAAACTCAATATTGAAGGCTGATTATTATTTATTTTAAGATCAGTTCCTTTTTAAAGATAATTCTTGGTCTTTTCCAAAATGACAGATTACCTAATATATATTATTTGAAAAAATTCTTAGTTGCTATCAAGTACCCTTTTTAGAAATTTTTAAAAATGATATGTAAGAAACATAATATTCTCCAGATTGAACCAAATCTCTGATGCCCTTACTATATTCAGAGTTCTATAATAAATATTGTGAAGATATCAAAATAGATTTGTATATAGCAAGGTATTACATAAGCAATTATTTTTGCTAAAAGTGGTTTTCAGTTTTAATGCAGTTTCTATTACTGAGATATATGCATCAGTTATCCTTTCATGAATGTCTACTCTCATGAGTATGTTAACTACCAAAATCACTATTACTTTCTGTATCAAATACTGAATTACGACCTATACAAAATACATTGAACAAAGCCTCTACCGAACTTAAATCACCATCCACTAATTTATACAAAATTATACATTGCACGTGTACCTCGGTTGGGAAGATCCCCTGGAGAAGGGCATGGCTACCCACTCCAGTATTCTTGCCTAGAGAATTCTATTGACAGAGGAACCTGGTGAGCTATAGTCCATGGGGTCACAAAGAGTTGAACACAACTGAGCAATTAGAGTGACAGCACCAGGTAATTATGAGTGTGTACTAAGTTGCTTCAGTTATGTCCAAGTCTTTGTGACCCTATGGACTGGAAACCTGCCAGGCTCTTCTGTCCATGGGATTCTTCAAACAAGAATACTGGAGTGGATTGCCATGCCTTCCTCCAGTGTAACTTCCCAACCCAGGGATTGAACCCAGCTATCCTATGCCTCCTGCATTGTCAGGCAGATTCTTTACCACTAACACCACTGTGAAATATCACAATTAACCTAAATGTTCACATTTTCATACCATGTCAATAATAACAAAAAATCCTCAGATTAGAAATGGATAGGACTTGTTGTTTTGAATATTTTATTGAAAAACAAATAATACATGAAAAGCAGAACAAATAAATACTTAAGCATCTGTCCTAAACACAGTTTACCTGTTTTGTTTTTTTTTCACTTCATATACCATATGACCTGACAAAACCTCTGTTGGAATTATGACAAAAAGAAGTAGAGGAAAGTTACCTACAAAATATGATTTAAAGAGGACTAAAAGCATTACCCACTTCCTCACCAGCTAAATTTTTGAGCATTTTTAAACCTTTTTTAAATGGGGAAAAAACCCCCACCAAAACTCACCTTTAAAATTATAAGTTAAGTTGGAGGAGGAACGAATAGTGAACTAATCATATTCCATTTAACAAAGCACCTCAGATTGGTTTATTAGGAAGTTGCTGATTTTGAAAGTTAAGAGAAGCTGTGATGGTTAATTAATATCTTAAGGAAGATGCAGAAACAAGATGAGTTAGATTGAGGCAGAATAAGTTTCAAAACATTGTACAGCTTGAAGTATGCTAATGGAGAAATAAAATGGACACAAACTGGATAAGGGGGACTTAGTACATGTTTTACATACTTTGCTAGTCTATTGATACCATGTCTAAGTTCCATACAGGCTCAGACTTTGCTCTGACATCTATCACTAAAGAGCAAATGTCAGGGGACAAGCAAAACCGAATTTTGCATGCATATATGAGGGTCCAACTGCTGACAGTTTCTCAAATATAATAAATGATAAATATTTCATTTTATGTATTACTTTTAAATGCTAATATTTCTTCCTGGAGCAATATTAATTTAATTTATGAAAAAAAATTTAAGCCATCTACTTCCTTCTCGTAAAGGTTAAACAGTTTCTTGTCAAATAAAAGCATGCTGTTTCTTAAACAAAAGGGCAGGTTTGTTAATATAACTTGGATTTACTTGCACATATGTCTTAAGTCTTACTGGTTGATAGGATTAGTTGACCTTTATGTCCATCAAACACTGAGATTTTATGATTTATGTTTAAATAATATTTATTTATTCTTATGTAATAGGAAATGTGATACATCACCAAAAATTTTAATTAAGTAATTATTTTCTAATCACAGATATTTCCATGCAAAAGACACTAAAAAAGAATGACCCACTCTATGAGATTGTATTTTGATCGTATTATTGAGTGTCATGGTTGGGACTTCAGGTACCGGGGTCAGAAGTTTGCAAACTGATTGGAGGAATAGGTGAAAGACAAGACAAGCATTTTGAGATAAACCAAATATTCATCACTCTTTTTCATTTATTAGTTCTGTAACCTATAGCAAAGCTTCTTACAGAAAAGGATTTTATGAAGATTAAAGAAGACATTCCATATGTAACGACTTCCCCAATTATAAGGTTTTCACAAATTTAAACATTTTTACTCTTAATTATTATCATGAATTCATATTTACTAAAATTCTAGAAATATGTATAGATACATTTTCTACACCAACTTATA
Source organism: Neotragus moschatus (assembly GCA_006410615.1). Classification (NCBI taxonomy): domain Eukaryota; kingdom Metazoa; phylum Chordata; class Mammalia; order Artiodactyla; family Bovidae; genus Neotragus; species Neotragus moschatus. Next base: position 1,381,247 of record SJYA01002484.1, on the reverse strand, counting down.
CACCTTTACAGCTCTTGTCCTTATAATACTACAGGGAAACAAAAATGCCTTTTCTAGAAAAAAAAATGTGGTAGAAGTCAAGAGAGAAACATTCTTCTAGGCTTACCATATTCCTGACCATATGCAGGTATATAAGCTGGTACATCTTCTACCTTTGTGTCTTGTGCTTTGTTTAGTTAGCAATGGGCTGGATGAAGAACAAGCTGGACANAAACAAAAATGCCTTTTCTAGAAAAAAAAATGTGGTAGAAGTCAAGAGAGAAACATTCTTCTAGGCTTACCATATTCCTGACCATATGCAGGTATATAAGCTGGTACATCTTCTACCTTTGTGTCTTGTGCTTTGTTTAGTTAGCAATGGGCTGGATGAAGAACAAGCTGGACACAAGATTGCTGGGAGAAATATCAATAACCTCAAATATGCAGATGACACTACTCTTATGGCAGAAAGTGAAGAAGAACTAAAGAGCCTCTTGATGAAAGTGAAAGAGGAGACTGAGAAAGTTGGCTTAAAGCTCAACATTCAGAAAATTAAGATCATGGCATCCGGTCCCATCACTTCATGGCAAATAGATGGGAAAACAGTGGAAAAAGTGACTGATTTTATTTTGGGGGGCTCCAAAATCACTGCAGATGGCTACTGCAGCCATGAAATTAAAAGATGTTTACTCCTTGGAAGGAAGTTATGACCAACCCAGACAGCATATTAAAAAGCAGAAACATTACTTTGCCAACAAAGATCTGTCTAGTCAAGGCTATGTTTTTTCCAGTAGTCATGTATGGATGTGAGAGTTGGACTATAAAGAAAGCTGAGTGTTGAAGAATTGATACTTTTGAACTGTGGTGTTGGAGAAGACTCTTGAGAGTCCCTTGGACTGCAAGGGGATCTAATCAGTCCATGCTAAAGGAGATCAGTCCTGAGTGTTCATTGGAACGACTGATGCTGAAGCTGAAACTCCAATACTGTGGCCACTTGATATGAAGAGTTGACTCATTTGAAGTCTCCAATTAAAATAAATAAATTTATAATTAAAACAAAGAAAGAAAAAAAAGAAAGAAAGAAAGAAAGAAAAGATCCTGATGGTGGGAAATATTGAGGCCAGGAGAAGAAGGGGACAACAGAGGATGAGATGGGTGGATGGCATCTCCGACTCAATGGACATGAGTTTGGCTAAACTCTGGGAGTTGATGATGGACAGGGAGACCTGGTGTGCTGCAGTTCATGCATTGCAAAGAGTCAGACATGACTAAAGGACTGAGCTGAACTGAAAATGGTGCATCTTCTACTTTTGTGTCTTGTGCTTTGTTTAGTCAGCTATAACTTTGTGACTTAAAGTAATCCTTAACTTATTTAAATAAGGCCTAGTGAAAGAAACTCTAGAGAACGCATTTAGTTGATAGAAATTAATGGGGAAAATGGAGTCAGTGTTCATTTGAATCACAGTAGTTAAAGTCTTTTTTCAACCATTCTTCACATCTTCGGTTTTCCTGGAGTATACCAGTTAAAAGTACAGAGATATTTCTTACAAAAAATGGGTGGTTAAAATCAAGTTTTACACTTAATATTTATTTAGTAGCTTTCTTTTTGAGCCTTGTTATATTTGTGAAGTTTGGTTTCTTTCAAATTATATTGCATTAACAAGACCTTTAAGATAAGAGCTAATACTTAAGACAAATAGAAAAATTTATTATAGCTGATACAGGGAATTATGAAAATTTAATTTATACAACCCAGTATGTTTCAGTTCAGTTCAGTCGCTCAGTCATCTCCGACTCTTCCAACCCCATGAATTGCAGCACGCCAGGCCTCCCTGTCCATCACCAACTCCCGGAGTTCACTCAGACTCCTGTCCATCGAGTTAGTGATGCCATCCAGCCATCTCATCCTCTGTCGTCCCCTTCTCCTCCTGCCCCCAATCCCTCCCAGCATCAGAGACTTTTCCAATGAGGCAACTCTTCGCATGAGGTGGCCAAAATACTGGAGTTTCAGCTTTAGCATCATTCCTTCCAAAGAAATCCCAAGGTTGATCTCTTTCAGAATGGACTGGTTGGATCTCCTTGCAGTCCAAGGGACTCTCAAGAGTCTTCTCCAACACCACAGTTCAAAAGTGTCAATTCTTCGGCACTCAGCCTTCTTGACAGTTCAAGTCTCATATCCATACATGACCACAGGAAAAACCATAGCCTTGACTAGACGGTCCTTAGTCGGCAAAGTAATGTCTCTGCTTTTGAACATGCTATCTAGGTTGGTCATAGCTTTTCTTCCAAGGAGTAAGCGTCTTTTAATTTCATGGTGGCAGTCACTGTCTGCAGTGATTTTGGAGCCCAAAAAAATGAAGTCTGACACTGTTTCCACTGTTTCTCCATCTATTTCCCATGGAGTGATGGGACCAGATGCCACGATCTTCCTTTTCTGAATGTTGAGCTTTAAGCCAGCTTTTTCACTCTCCTCTTTCACTTTCATCAAGAGGCTTTTTAGTTCCTCTTCACTTTCTGCCATAAGGGTGGTGTCATCTGCATATCTGAGGTTATTGATATTTCTCCAAGCAATCTTGATTCCAGCTTGTGTTTCTTGTAGTTCAGCATTTCTCATGATGTACTCTGCATAGAAGTTAAATAAACAGGGTGACAATATACAGCCTGGACGTACTCTTTTTCCTATTTGAAACCAGTCTGTTGTTCCATGTCCAATTCTAACTGTTGCTTCCTGGCCTGCATACAGATTTTTCAAGAGGCAGGTCAGGTGGTCTGGTATTCCCATCTCTTTCAGTATGGCCCATACTGAAATAATATTAATATGATATATTGATTTATTTCTATATAATATTTCAAGGTGATTAATAAATACATCACTTAGATATGATTGCTACTTGGTCATTAGTAGCAATTTATAAGTACCAAATTTTAAAAACATATTTTCATGTTTAAGAAATTTAAATTTAAAAATATTTTCTAGCATATATGTAAATTATAAAAATAATTATTTATTACATAGACTGTTTTAATCACAAAGCCTCTGTAGACTTATGAGATATTAGCATTCCATAACATGTTTTTTGTGTTGATTGTACTGGGTTGGGGAGATAGTCATTCTTACAAAAATCTCATATTCTTAATTCCTGATATTAAATTATAAATAGAAGCCTATCTATTCACTTGATGTGCTGTTGCTGCTGCTGCTAAGTCACTTCAGTTGTGTCCTAGTCTGTGCAACCCCATCGATGGAAGCCTACCAGGCTCCCCCATCCCTGGGATTTTCCAGGCAAGAACAGTGGAGTGGGTTGCCATTTCCTTCTCCAATGCATGAAAGTGAAAAGTGAAAGTGAAATTGCTTAGTTGTGTCCGACTAGTAGCGACCCCATGGACTGCAGCCTACCCGGCTCATCTGTCCATGCATTTTCTAGGCAAGAGTACTGGAGTGGGGTGCTATTTCTTTCTCCGTCACTTGATCTGAGAGGTATTCTAATATATTATCAATGATTCGAATTTTCGATTGCAACCTAGGTCAGTGTAATCGGGAAGTTTGATCATTTCATGTGTTCTGCACCTGCCAAATTACCCTTGCCACAATTTCTTCTCACCAACAAGCTACACATTTCATCCTTCCTTTATAATTTCTTTCTATAGTGCTTACCATTACCTAACACTACATATTTCTTTGATTTCCCCTCTAACCTGTGAGTTTCATAAGAGATTTTTGTCTACTCTATTCAATATTGTATCTCAGTCTCTAGAAGAGTTTCAGCTATTAATGTATTAAAAAAACCCTGGTGAATGAATGAATGAGAAGAATACTAATTTTCAAGAAATTATTTTATTTACCTTTTTATATCCAAAGATGTATTTATTCATCTCTGCTCTTTGTATGATAAAAGTTTCCTCTTGGTACAACACAAAAATTAATAAATACTAAAGCAATTCAGTGCTGTTTTGCCTCCACCTTGAACATTATGCAGATTTGTAGGACAAAGAGTAAAATTTACTTCTATTCCTGGAAGATTTAGACTCACTCCAAATTTTTTCACATGTAATAAGTTATTCAAATAAAATTCATTACATTTAGTCATTTTCTAAGTAGTAACATGAAATGCATAATGCTAAAGTTGGCTTAATTTCAACATATTAGTTTTACTTTAATAACCCAGAAAATTAAGCAAACATTTTTCTTGGGGCTTAAAATTGGAAACTGAATTTATATGTTTATGGGAATTTTTAACTTTATTTAATAATACCTGGTTATTTAGAGATTTGGGGAAATAAATATTTGTATTTTGACCGGCATCTCATTTCAAAATCATTGGACAAAACCAATACAGTATTGTAAACTACAAAAATAAAATAAAAATTAAAAAAATACTCTGATTTTTATCACTAACCATTTTTCAATACCAAATTAGATTTTGAATTGTTTTATTTTTATACCGGACCTAGTGAAAATGTTAAATTCCTATGTAAATTCTTATTTAGGATATATAAATTATGTTATTTTTATTATATATTTAATAAAGTTAGTCTGTTCAAGCTCAATCTTTTTGTGCCTGCTTATAAGTGTTAGTAAGTGTTAGTCGCTCAGTCGTGCCTGATTCTTTGTGACCCCATGGACTGCAGCCCACCACGCTCCTCTGTCCATGAGATTTTCCAGGCAAAGAAAGTGGACTGGGTTGCCATTTCCTTCCCCAGGGGATCTTCCCAACCCAGGGGTCGAACCCGGTTCTCCTGCACTGCAGGCAGATTCTTTATCGACCGAGCTACAAGGGAAGCCCTTGCTTGCTTATAGTGACACGTTAAAACAATGATAATAACCTTGCATTGTTCTAATGTACAAAAATAATTCTAACAAGACTTGTAGTTTAAGTTTACTTCACTTATGCTTTCTTTTCCATTTATCAAATATTTATTAAACTCCATTATGTGTCAAACACTATCTTAGACACTAGTAATTCAGCAAATAGATTTTTTTCTCATGAGAAAATAAATATAATAAACAAATGAATGATATTTGACCATTATGAGTAGTATGAAATAAACTTAGTGAAGTGATATTGGCTGCACTTCAGTATTAAGCAGATTTAATAGATGCGAATCAGAAGACCCTTGAAAGGTTATTTAGCCATCTTGGAAGAGAACTATGAGTAGAGACAAAAGCAAATTCAAAATCTTTCACATGGAAAAAGGGCAAAGGAAGAAAGAATCCAGCTCTTTGTAAGAACAGAAAGAACAGTGAGGTTGGAGAGGGTAATTCAAGCAGGAAGATGGCAAGCGATGTGGGAGTGAGGAGTGGAGACAAGCTCTCCTAAAGCATGATTCTGCGGCTAGATCACTTCAGTCGTGCCCGACTCTATGCGACCCCGTAGATCACAGCCCACCAGGCTCCGCCTTTCCTGGGATTCTCCAGGCAAGAACACTGGAGTGGGTTGCCATTTCCTTCTCCAATGCATGAAAGTGAAAAGTGAAAGTGAAGTTGCTCAGTCATGTCCAACTCCTAGCGACCCCATGGACTGCAGCCTACTAGGCTCCTCCATCCATGGGATTTTCCAGGCAAGAGTACCGGAGTGGGCTGCCATTGTGAGCACTGTCTAAATAAGATATCTATGGGCAACAAGTAACTTCTTGTTCCTGATCTCAGATTGTGTCACTTCCATAATCAATATATCATTTTGATATTTTCTGTTTATTCTATATCTGGACTTTTACTTGTGACTGACTTCATATAAGGATACACCACATGTATATGTACTAAATAATATATGCTATATAAATATAACATATAGATAAGTATGTATGTATATCATTTCATCAAAATGATTTCAAGAGATTTACAAAAAAACCATGATTTCCATATCTCAGAATAATAATGCCCTTCACTAAGGATGGATGTGAGAGTTGGACTGTGAAGTCTGAGCGCCAAAGAATTGATGCTTTTGAACTGTGGTGTTGGAGAAGACTCTTGAGAGTCCCTTGGACTGCAAGGAGATCCAGCCAGTCCATTCTGAAGGAGATCAGCCCTGGGATTTCTTTGGAAGGAATGATGCTGAAGCTGAAGCTTCAGTACTTTGGCCACCTCATGCGAAGAGTTGACTCACGCTGGGAGGGATTGGGGGCAGGAGGAGAAGGGGGCGACAGAGGATGAGATGGCTGGATGGCATCACTGACTTGATGGGCATGAGTCTGAGTGAACTCTGGGAGTTGGTGATGGACAAGGAGGCCTGGCGTGCTGCAATTCATGGGGTTGCAAAGAGTTGGACACGACTGAGCGACTGAACTGAACTGAACTGAATTGCAATACTTGCTGTGGTTTTAGATATTTCATTGCCTGCGTTTCTGAGGGGCTGTGTATTAGTGGACTGTAAATGGCAATTCACACAAAGTTGTCTGTGTAAGAAAACAAAGATTCAGAAGTGGATAGAAGTAAGTTATGGAAAGAACTGAATTAGTGAGCACCTCTCGCTTACCTTCCACCTGCCCCATCATTTTCTTGGAATTGGCTTTAAAGTAGGGAGAATACATGTGTCTTTCAGAATTCAAAGTTTTACCTAGAGGGGGGAAAGAAAAGACTGCTGCCTATTTATTCTCAAATAGAAATATTTGTAGATGAAGGCTTACTGGAATGTCCAATATCCAACACACACAGGCCAAATGGTAACCACAGGCACCAAAGGAAACTCTTCCTTTCCTGAGACTCTTTGAAGGACCCTGGTAGTCAGTGATGGACAGAGACAGCAGCAGTATATGCAGCAGGGGAGTGATCAGTTGAGCATTGCTATGACACAAGGGAGATGTAAAGGGACACAAGACTGCCGCTTGAAATCCTCAGCACTAATGAACCAGCTGCTGGAGGGTAGCGTAGAACACCAAGTGTGTTACTGTGCACAGACCTCAGTGTCAACACCACCTGATTAATTCTAAATAGGCTGAGACCGCAGGCTGGCACTGCCCTAATTATCTTAAGGGGGCCTAAATCATGTAATCAGACTCTTTATTTTGGTACCTACTGCCAGGCAGAGTCACACCCTTTTGAAAAGATGCAGGATAGGTGACCGGTTTAAGAGAAAGCTAACTATATTTGAAGAAAAGCCTTGATGTACAAATAATTGGGCAACTAAAACATTTGACAGCAACTGTAAGTTTAATACGAGGTTAGGCTTTGCAGTCACTGGCCTGGACTGATCTCTCAGTCCTGTTTTTCTCCAGAAGCAGACCCCAAGACTAAATTCAGTGGAAGGAATTTATCTGCGAGAAGGCTACTTTATCCAGCCAGCTGCCAGTGGGGACCACTGAAGTCCAATCTCACTGGAGACATTCCTGGAGACAGTGAAGAAACATACATCAGAATTATTGCCAATGGGTTAAAAAGCTGGGGTTTTCACACACCAACCCTGTTGGTTCTGTCTGAGTGTGTGGGGGAGCCATTAATTCTGTAACATGCATTGCTGCACAGGTGTTAAGATGGGATCTATAGGCAAGAGAGCACAGATGCAAAACAATACTGCTGACATTTGGAAGTTAGGCTAGTGTGCACTGGAGTGCTGAGGCTGTGGGTGAGGAGCTGCGAGCATATTTTGCATAGGATCTAGCACAGAATAAGATGACTGCATCAGGAAAATGTAGGTTGGTCCAATACCAAGAATGACATATGTAACTATGAAAATAAAATAATTTTGAGTTTGCACATTTTTAGTGGTAACTGCCTAATCATACTTGTTGTGCATATTGTTGTGACTAATTAGATTCTAGTTCTAAGTGGGAAATGCAGAAACTATGGTTTATAGTGAACCAAACTTGTATTTCCCTGGTGGCTCAGAAGTAAAAGAATCTGCCTGTCAACCAGGAGACACAGGTTGGATCCCTGGGTCAGGAAGATTCCCTGGAGAAGGAAATGGCAACCCACTCCAGTATTCTTGCTTGGGAAATCCCAAGAAGAGATAAGTCTGGCAGGCTACAGTCCATGGGGTCGCAGAGTCATACATGACTGAGAAACCGAGCACAGGTGGGCTGGGAGAAATGTGTGCCAGGCATGCTACTGGGCAAATTACTTCCTTTATTTTCACTGTAACCTTTAGGACCCTACTCTACCTATTTAAAAGAAAAAACGTTGAGACTCAGAAAAGCTTTCAATTTCACTTATCTAGAACACAGTAAGTAACAGGATTCCCCATAGTGTACAATTCTGTACTTGGCATTCAGTTAATAAATAAATGCACAAGAAAATGATCACATGAATGAATGAAAAATGAAAAAGAGACATTTTAAAAAGCAGACATTGTAATTAAGATACTTTCAAAGAAGTACTTTCAAATTATGATTTTGAAGTGTTCTCACATATGTGTAATAAGATTAAGTTCCCCAGGCCATAGTGATTTAAGATGTTACATTTTAACCATATTTGCATCCAAATATAATGCTGACTAGAATATCCTGTTCTCAAGAAAGTTTCCTCACTTGGGGGATTTTTTATTTTAATATCTTCATACTGCTCAGTGGAAATGTATTTCTCTTCAGTGAAAAACTTTATGTCTCCCTGAACACCGGCTCCATGGGACACCTTCATTTCTAGTGCCATTAAGCAGGAAAATTCTGCTCCAGGCTATCAGTGCCATGTACCAAACATGAAAATAAGATGAAGAAAATCCAGTTGTCTGGATGAAAGGAATGTATTTGCTATTTTCATCCCATACTTCTCCAGACTTGACTGTCTCTTTTTTTCTCCCATTCTTATATTATTTTCTCCTTGATTATTTAATAGGAACATGACATTTTGAAAAAAGACTGCCTTTTTGTGTTGATTTTTTTTCATAATTCTTCCATTATATACTTTCAAAATTTATAGTATAAGAGCATGGAGTAAGAATTATGATCCTATGTTTGATAACATCTACATCTCAGAAACCTGACCAAGACATGTGATAAGGCAGAATTTCAGATAATTAAATGATTCTAAAATATTATTAATATTAATAATTTCAAGTATATACTGTATACTATGTGTTTACACACAAAGTGGCTGATATCATCTTTTAATAACTGTATTATTTGGTGTTATTCTTTTATTTTCAGAATAAATTTTATTTAATATTTTGAAAGCAAGCCTGAATATCCTTAATGATAAAAGGTAGAATTCACAAAGAAGGTAGACATCATAAACAATTAGACACCTTAACAACAAAGAAACAAAGATACATAAAGCAAATATCAGAAGAAATATAAAGGTAAGGAAAAAATATATAATCATAATGAGACATATTAACATTTCCCTGAGAATATTTTATCAAATGTAAAAAAATAACAATAGGAGCATCTTGAATGATGTCATTAATAATTTAAATATAATATGTTTATATCTGATTTATATTAATCCTATTCTATACAAATACATTTAAAATTTTGTATCTCATACATTTTTCTTAGATGTCCATAGGATGTTTAGAAAAATTGGCAAAAAGATAAACATTACTAAATCTCAAAAAATAGAATTCTTTTTTTGTGTGTCATTCAGTCATACATATACACATGTTATTTTTTAAATTATTTTCCATTATAGGTTATTACAAGATATTGCCTATAGTTCCCTGTGCTATATAGTAAACTTTTATTGATTGTTGCAAATCTATTTTTTAATTAGAAATATAGCATTTTATTCATATTGAGTCAAACAAGTAGAATCAAACATCATAAATTGTTTAGTTAGGCAAAAATTCATGTTTTCAAATATATGTATATTATACATATTATTAATATATATGTATACAAAGGCTTTTCCACTATGCTTGATAAAGGCTTAAGAAAGAACATCAAAAAAAAAAAAGAGATGGAGAAATTGGAAAACATAAACTAGATGAAACAGGAACACTGAATATGAAACAGAAAGAGTGAAATAAATTAGATAAAAGATCATCATATAGTCCAGTTGTTTTTAAACATGATTGCTCATTAGAAATTTATCAGGGGCTTTGGAGAAAAAACAAAAAAGCAATACCAGGCATTTTTATTTTTTAAAAAATTTCCAAGATAATTTTGATACACATCTGGATTTTTAAAAATGATTGCAAGTTTTTCTATTATATGGTAGTTTTGGTGATGTAGAATTCTATTAATTTTTCTGTTGACTAATCATGATACAATGGTATTGAGTAATAGTTACATAGTCAGAAGAGTATAAGAGGTTTATCAGTTTTTGCAATTAATAGCCAGACCCCCCCCAAAAAAAAGATAATTAAAATTGCAAGCCATAATGGGAACAGGATTAACCAAATAATATAAAATAATTATATTATTTGGGTCAAGCAGAGTGATGTGGTAAGTGGAAGTACATACATGCACATGTTTTCTTCTGCTTAGCCAGTCTATGTCTTTTGGTTGATGGATTTAATCTGGCGTTATCCTTATGAAAGATCAATGGTATATCATCATCCTATTTCTTTACATGGCCTTGTCATCCTGTACAATGGAGACTGAAATGATTTGATTTGAACAGTAAAACTCAGCTTTATCATGCAGTTATTATAATCCTATACCCCATTAAAAAACAATTATGTCTTATAACTCTGTAATCATAAAATACATATATTGATTTAAAAAGAAATAGAGATAAGAGAAATGTCCTTGGTTAGCCATCTGTCATATTTCTGGTGATTAAGACAGGCACTTACTATCTCAATTGTTATAATAATCTTATAATAGAAATATAATTATTCCCATATCACAGAGAAGAATCCAGACTTCTAAAGGTTAAATTAACAAAGGAATAGAAGTTCTGTAAAGATTTCTTTGTAACTCTAAAAATAGAAGGACATTTATAAATTTATTTTCAAATGCCTTACTTAGTTCTCAGTGATACTTATTAACACTAGCTACCAACATATTGTTTCCAAGTGCAAATAATAAAAATTGAGAATGACAATTAGAAGATCACAAGTGAGATACACAACTATCGAATGAATGAAACTGGCAACCAAGCAAACAAGAAATCCATTCTATCTTAAAAGAGTGAAAAAACAAAGAAGGAAGAAAGGAAGAGAGGGAGGGAGGAATGGGTGAGGAGGGAAGGGGAAAAATCAAGAAATTATGGCAAATAGAAGCTATGAAAAACTAATATAGAAGTGCAAGAACGTCATAACTCATTAGTAACCAAAATTCTTAAGAATAAAACAAAATGCTATATGTTATTTGAGAGTGCCAAACCTCAAAGTAAGAAATTATAAATTAATAAATGATAATTTACTGATAAATTGTTGTTCAGGATGTAGGCAAGATTTAATAAATCCAACACATAGTGGTTTACTTTTAATCTTCCTCAAATATATTTTGTAGATCGAAAGTGAATAAGAACTTAAATTATGTGAATAATTTAAAATCCGTGTTCATAATTAACATACCCAACCACATATAACTCAGCAAACTGAAAACACATTTTTCAAACTTGTAAAAATTAACTTTAACTTTAATTAATGCTAAATAGTTTCAATACAATACTTATATTCTAATAATACTGCAAATTAGGATTTAACAGAAAAATATTGAAGAATATATGCAGTGGTAAGCAACTTTGAGGCTGTTTCTAAGTATTAAGTAAGATTCATTAAATAATTTATTACACTTGTGTCTAAAAATGATGTTTTAGTAGGCTTAGTGCAGCAGTGAAAACAACCCAAATGTTTGTCATATGGGAGATTTGGAATAAATTTTATTCCATTTAGACTATAGATAGAAAATCTAATTTATAGAATATGGTTTTACCATTTAAAACAGTTGGCTAGACATAAACAAACAGATTTAGAGAGATCTCCAAAGCAAATATTAAAAAATGTCACAGATAAATATGTATAGTGCTTTTTATGTAAAGCTTTTATTAATGGACATTGATATATATTTTTTGGTTGTCAGTAAAAAAGCACACTGAAGCATAATTAGAAGAATGCACAGTTACCAGAGTTCATAGTAGTTATCCGTGCGGAAGAGAGAAGGCAGTGGAAGAGAAGTCCTTGGAAAGGAGACTTTCACATTTATTTTGCTATATTTCCACATTGCTTTAATCTCTTATAACAAAACTCCTTTGTGTATTACTCAGGAATTAAAAAGGTAAAACACACACACACATGTACCACATAGATATGTAGTTTCCAGCTGCTGGGTAGGGACTGACAACACCAGTGTTACTAAATGGTTCTCATCAACTCATATTTGGAAATCACATAATTTATTGTAATAAAAACCTGACTTTGGTGGGGGTGGGGGGGAAGCATTTTATTTTTACACCGTTATCACTTTACTGCTCCCTTTTCCCATTTTTATTTAAGTTCAGAAGAGAAGTAGATCTAAATTTGTTACTCATTACTGCTGTAAAAGATGATAGAAATCTAAAGCATCATGTGAGCAAGATAGGCTATGATTTGAGCTTCCAGGAGGATTTGCAGGATCAGAATTGTTATCCTCAAGACAGGAGTAAAGTGTGGATAGTGAGAGAACTAGGAGGAGGTATTCTCTTTACTTTGTGGCAGGAGAGGAGAAACTGGAATATACAATCAGTCCTCAAACTAGAACATTTCAACTTTGTAGATTGATGAATGTAGCAAAATTTGTGCTTCTGTAACAGTGGGGTTCTAGATAGTGGTTACCTTTTGAGTATTGCCTGTATGTGTTAGAGAACCTGCCTGTATTACCTGCAATACAGTTCTTGGCCCATTCTCTGCTTTAAAAATGATTTCATTTGAGAAGCCAATGGCAACCCACTCCAGTACTCTTGCCTGGAAAATCCCATGGATGGAGGAGCCTGGTGGGCCGCGGTCCATGGGGTCGCTGAGAGTCGGATATGACTGAGCGACTTCGCTTTCACTTTTCCCTTTCATGCATTGGAGAAGGAAATGGCAACCCACTCCAGTGTTCTTGCCTGGAGAATCCCAGGGACGGGGGAGCCTGGTGGGCTGCCGTCTCTGGGGTTGCACAGAGTCGGACACGACTGGCGCGACTTGGCGGCAGCAGCAGCAGACGGTCTCTATCTAGATGGTATGAGGGAATGTATTTGAAATAAAACTTTATTCTTATAAAAAAAATGATTTCATATAGAACGTCATTTTACTATTTCTAAATCCTCCATTTGGTGTTCTTGCACCAGAGACACCTGTACTAACTACAGCCTAATAGAGGAAACATAGTCTTGTTTTGTAATATCAGACTAGAAATTTCTCATAAAGATTCAAATTTTAGAGAAAATCACCTGAATCAGTGGTTAACATTGTGAACAAATAATTTCACTTGATCGTCTGCAAGAGTCTGACTTGTAGAAATATATTAGAATGTCTATTTGTTTATTTTATTTCTTACAGTACTATGTTAAAACTTCTTAAAATTTAGTTCCACATTTTCATTCTTATACATGTATACTTGGAAATTAATTACTTGCAGAATTTTTAACAAATTGTAATACAGATTATATATGTTCCTTCTCAGTCAAGTATTCTTAACCTAATTCATGGCAAATATTTATCCCAAATAAACCATAGTAACTCATTAAATATAATCAAGTTTAAAATATATCAGTGAATATTGAATATTTAAGACTAAAATGTTTTCTGTCCAATGGGCTTAGTTCTTATTGAGGACAGTCATAAATAACTTTAAAATATTCCAGCGTGGCAAGAGGAGATGTAGATTAGGTCATTGCGGAATTATAGTTCCCTTGCTTAATGATTGTAGAAAATTGCCTGGCAATCGAACAAAGAGAAAGAGGATGATGTGGTGGATGCCGGCTAATTAAACCAATAATTGATTCTTGTTGTGTACCCAGATAATGTGCCCCTGATAATTTTAAATGAACTCTTGAAGCAGTCTTCTTGAATGAAATGCTGTGCTGGTTAAAGTTCTGCTATATACTATTCTCCTTGTGCTTAGATGGTGGCCTACTTCTCAGAGTTCCTTGCATGGCTTGATTAAAAAAAAAAAAACAATGGCATGGAAGATATCTCATATTATAAATGTTTATGTCTGATAATATCTTTGCATTGATGTTTTTATTCCTTGTAACCCCCTCATATCATGCAATATATATAAATTTGAGAATTAATTTGCTCTAACAATAGAGATATCACACTCATGTAATTTGCTGAGTAGAAGTCTAAGCAAAATGAATTGATTTTTATTTTCAAAATCCCATTATATTACTCAAAATACATTTTATAAACTTCACCTTATGTTATTGCCACTGTGGGCAATGGCACCCCACTCCAGTACTCTTGCCTGGAAAATCCCAGGAACAGAGGAAACTGGTAGGCTGCCATCCATGGGATCACTGAGAGTCGGACATGACCGAGCGACTTCACTTTCACTTTTCACTTTCACATATTGGAAAAGGAAATGGCAGCCCACTCCAGTGTTCTTGCCTGGAGAATCCCAGGGATGGGGGAGCCTGGTGGGCTGCCATGCATGAGGTCACACAGAGTCCGACATGACTGAAGTGACTTAGCAGCAGACTGAAGTGACTTAGCAGCAGTATGTTATTGGGGCTTCCCTCATGGTTCAGATGGTAAAGAACCTGCCTGCAATGCAGAAGACCTGGATCAATCCCTGGGTCAGGAAGATCCCCTGGAGAAGGGAATAGAACCCAATCCAGAGTTCTTGCCTGAACAATTCCATGAACAGAGGAGGCTGGCAGGGAATAGTCCATTAGGTCTCAAAGAATCACACATGACTAAGGACTAACACCTTCACTTATGTTATTAACAATTAGCAATAAGATACTGACTTTCATTTCACAAATATCTTTACCTTGTTTAACCTATAACATTATTAATACTGTTTTAAACCTATGTCATTCAACAATTCTGGTTTGGTACACTAAATTCTGACTTACTACCCTAAATTCTGGTTTAATACACTAGTCTCCTTAGGAAAATAAATTCAATTTTTTACAAAATTTTATTATTTAATATGTATATATTTATGATATTGCTTCTAGTGAAATTTTTCACTTACCTATGTTGATTTCCTACAGTAACCACATTTTCCTCATTTATGACACTAACAATGAAACCAACATTATTCTTAAAAAATTTTAATGTGGAGGAGAGTTAAAAGAATGACTGTATGATGTGCAGTTTCTTGAAAACTATATACTGTGATTCTCAGCTTTTCTGAATCTCAGTATGGATTGTAAACCTTTATTGTTACCTTCTTGGTTACTGTGTCATGACTTTGCTTTC
Organism: Neotragus moschatus; assembly: GCA_006410615.1. Classification (NCBI taxonomy): domain Eukaryota; kingdom Metazoa; phylum Chordata; class Mammalia; order Artiodactyla; family Bovidae; genus Neotragus; species Neotragus moschatus. Next base: position 1,366,056 of record SJYA01002484.1, on the reverse strand, counting down.
TTAATAATTTTCTGCCATCTTTCTAGAGTGAACTCTAACACACAAGTTTGGCATTTGTACTTATCAAGTTTTACTTATTTGCCAACTTTATAAAAATAGTGCTTATAAGAGGTAAAGTGAGATGTTCTAAACATGTAATTTGCATATATAATGTCAAATATTTTATACAAAATTAATATATCCATAGGTATTAGGGGTTTCTTAAACTAAGGAATGTCCCATATTCAGGGATATACTTTGATTTAAAATAATAGTTACTTCAGAATATACCACTTACTTAGATAGTAAACATGCTTAAATGTTATATGTGTTACAGCATCAATAAATGTCCATACATGGGAACACTAATTGTGAATATTTCAAACCACCCACACTTATTCTTTCTTCTCCAAATGAACAATTCTGCAAACCCACATATATTTAGTGTTTATCTGCAAACAAATTACAATTTCTTATTTTAATCATTTGAGAGCTTTCCTGGAAAAACACGTAAATGGCAGGATTCATATCATATTTGTTTAGTATACTGCCTGACAGAGCTTCATGAAAGTAGATGCTTACTAAATGGTTTGGGGCCACATTTTGTATGTGGATCTATAATTTTATATCCCATGTTTTATTCAGGCATATGTGGACAATACCAAAAGGGGGAACTTTTAAAGGGAAAAGAAAATTGTGAACAATAGTAGTTGGTATATTAAATCTAAATTCTTAAAGTAAAGCTTTTCATCAATTGGCAATATCTGAAAATATGATGTTAAATAGAACAATTAATTTTTGAACTATAAAGTATACTAGATGAATTAATAATATCCTTGGTGTCAAATTAAAATCACAAATTAGGAGAGCCCTATCTCATTCTGAAGATTCATTTGTGATCCTGATATTGCCATTGCTTCTTCATACACACAGTCAAACACCTCCTGAGATTCTCCTATAAAAATCCTTATGCTTTTAACACAAAACACCATCCTCCATGTTACAATAACTTATCCTAGAACTTAATTCCATACCCATCTCAGCTGCTCTGCCCCAATGCTACCTAAGATGGGGAAACAAATTTAGTTTCTTTCTATTTACCAGTTGTTTGACAGTCTTTAGAATTTATGGAACAAACAATTCTAATTCAAAAGATATGATGCACCTGTTAAGAGTGAAAAAATATATACAAACACCCACACACATATTTGCCTCTAAATGTGTATTAGTGGAAATCAATGTTATATGGAAAGACTGCATAAATGATTTCTCATGTTTGCATGTGTGTTTCCTTATATTTTTACCAGATTAATGTATAAAAAGCTTATGATACCGAATAGGGGATAGAAATCTAAGACATTTCTATACAGTATGTTATTTGTGACTCATTTTTATGTAGATATGACTTAAAAGCTTTGAAGTTTTTATTTATTTATAAACTCTTTCCTTTTTTATGACAGAAAGCCTTTTATCATTATTCTTCAAATAGGCTTCCATGAGAACAATATTTCAAAGCATGATTTTGGATACATTCTAAAATTGCTTAATAATTTTTTTGGGGGTGAAGCATTTTATAAGGCAAGGTGAGTGGCTCCTAAGAAGCAGATATCTTTTCTATAAACACTCATGGGGCATTACAGCTGGATAACAGTTTAAAATATTTTGAGCTCAGTTCTTATATTTTAGAGATGAGTAAGATTGTAGATTTGTAAAGATTTTTGTTTAACTATAATGCAGATTGACGTTAGCTTTCCTGATTTACTTATTTAGTCTGTTATTACATTATAATGCTCTGTAGATACACAGTTTTCCCATTGTAGGGTAGGATTTCCCAGGACAGGTTACATCTAGATGCTGTTCATTCAGCATCAGAACTGAAGACACAAGTTTAGTATAACCCATTTTCTACAATTCAGTCAGAAAAGTAAGGCTTGCACATTGATTCTCTGCAAGGAAAATTCTTGCAACATATTTTTAACAGTAATTATCCTGAAAATTCATGAAATATATTTTAACAACTAAAGTTATCATAAAAATAAACTTTCTAAAATGTGCAATGCAACTGCAGTCTTTGAAACTGATGTATACACATTTATAATTTGTGAAATAGAAATTCAGAGAGACATACACTCAATATGCTTGAGTATGCAGAAATTCATATAGTGAAAAACAGTTTGGCTATAAAGAACTTATTTTTGTTCTATGTGTTTATAATTTTTTTATAAAACCATCTGTAGAAAACTTGTAAAAATAGTCTGCGAATGCATGTAATTCTAAGCATCATAAATTACTTGAACACTGACAGTCTGAAGTGTTGTGCTGATACAGATGATTCTTGATGATGAATGGATGTATAGAAAGACAAAGCATGCCTGTTGTGAGTGAATAATTGTATATCATTAGTGCTTTATACAAATCATCCTACTCTCTCATTTCAATTGTAACAATAGTCATTAGGCTTATATCAAAGTGTTTAAGGTTACCAAACCCACAATAAGTATTGCTCCATTCACAACACAAAAGCTCAATATGATGAAGTACTAAGTTAGTACTAATGTCAGGAGAAATAAAAAGAATGCTGTACCTGAGAAGGTAAGTTTTACCCAGTGGGCATCATTAGGTTAAATAATTTTCTTATCAACAAACAAACACATAATATATTAATGATATAATAACGAATGACTCAGGAACCCTAACTCACTATTTTAAAATGGAAATGTTTGATATATGTAAGAAGTAGAAAAAATTGGCAATATGATTTAAAAGTCAAAGTGCTAAACAAAAATCTTTAAAATATGAAGTTGAATATATATATGGGACGGTGCAATAAGTCGTGTCTGACTCTTGCGACCCCATGGACTGTAGCCCTGCCAGGCTCCTCTGTCTATGGGATTCTCCAGGCAAGAATACTGGAGTGAGTTGCCATTTCCTTCTCCTATATATATATAGGATAAGGAATTATGTACACATGTACATAAAGGAATTATGTACACATGTACATAAAGGAATTATGTGTACATAATATATATATATTATGTGTACATAATATATATTTCTGCTTTATTTCCTATGCCAAAGACTTTGACTGTGTGGATCACAAGAAACTGTGGAAAATTCTGAAAGAGATGGGAATACCNAGGGGGCAGGAGAAGAAGGGGACGACCGAGGATGAGATGGCTGGATGGCATCACTGACTTGATGGACGTGAGTCTGAGTGAACTCTGGGAGTTGGTGATGGACAGGGAGGTCTGGCATGCTGCGATTCATGGGGTCGCAAAGAGTCGGACATGACTGAGCGACTGAACTACAACTACTAATATATATACATATATAATATACACATATATCTACATATATAATTTACCTATACTGGTAAAAGATATTTGACTGTCTTACCCGTGAGACAAAATAAGAACACAGACACAGTAATTAGCAATTCTGAGAAGCTCAAACACCAGTCATCAACTTTCATGGGAGAAGTTCATCCACTTCAGAAGGAAAATCACATTTTTTAGGTCATATACTGTCATCCTTTACTTGGAGACAGAATTGCTCAGTGGTGTCCTACATGGGCCATGGGCTTAATCTTGGCTCTTTCATCTTTCAGTTTTGTGCTCTTGGCTATCACCTAGTTTCTCCTTTCTTCAGTCATTAAATGCAAATTTAATACTACTATCCTTATATGGGGATTCCCTGGTAGCTCAGCTGGTAAAGAATCCACCTGCAATGCAAGAGACCTCAGTTCGATTCCTGTACTGGGAAGATCCCCTGGAGAAGGGATAGGCTACCCACTATAGTATTCATGGGCTTCCCTGGTGGCTCAGACAGTAAAGAATCCACCTGTAATGCAGGAGACCTGGGTTCGATCGCTGGGTGGGGAAGATCTCCTGGAGGAGGGCATGGCAACCCAATCCAGTATGCTTTCTTGGAGAATCCCCATGGACAGAGGAGTCTGGTGGGCTATAGTCCATGGGGTTGCAAAGATTTGGACATGACTGAGTGACTAAGCACACACACTTCCTCATAGGACTACTGGATGAATTAAATGAGTTAATATAAAAATTAACTTAAGCTTATTGTTCATTTATGCTGAAATATATAAAAATTATTTACTTTTCTAGCAGCATAACATTAAATATGTTTCCTCTCTAGATTTTAGTGATCTTCCTTCCCTACCATCTCAGTATTAAAATATATATTTTTCACATACTGGGGAAGCTGTGTATATTTGTAACTTTCAAACTAGAAAAGCTAAAATCTTGACAGCACATGTGATCTCCTGTGTCAGATGTGGAATATAAATATTGACTGTTTTTAATCTGAATCACTATAAATATATTTGAATTCAGTCAAAAGCTAAAGTAGATATTGTAACAAGCATAAATTACCTTTGTAAACATAAAGAACATTAACTAACTTGAAAAGTAGCAATCAAAATTCTGTGTTTAACAGAAATATGCACCCATAAAAAAATTAAAGTAATAAAAAGTTTCAAAATAAGCAACCAACAGAATAGTAACAAATACAAACCAAAAAAATCAGCATAAAAACAAGTGTCAGAGTGAGTAAAATAGGCTACAAATACTGAGTAATCTAAATATAACATTTTATAACTATAAAATATGTCATACTAATAAACTGGTTCAGATTAAATTATTATTTTTCATGTGTTAAACACAAGAAAGTTTGATTGTACTCCTTGTGCTGAAATCAAGAAACAACCTTAACATTTTATAAATTCTATTGTATTCTGTTAAAAATAAGTATCTGTATTACAGAAGAACATGATTACCGAATACTATAAAACAAGTAAGCAGTATACATTTTCTGTGAAGTCTTCATAAGTGAGAAATGCTGTTCTCTGAGGCAATCAAAGTCTCAGAACTATTTATGCTCTTCAAAGTATTTTGGGATTAAATTAACAAAATGATAAAACCAACAGAATTTGATCTCACCCTAAAAAATTTGTGGTCATTTATAAACCTGCCATAAAAATGTTTCTCAAATTAATCCAGCTTATGATTCCCCATTTCTTCTTCATACGTTCTTCCTCCTCTTAGTATCAATCATCAGCTCAGTTCAGTTCAGTTCAGTTGCTCAGTCTTGTCCGACTCTTTGGGACCCCATCAATAACAGCACTCCAGGCCTCCCTCCATTGAGTCGGTGATGCCATCCAGCCATCTCATCTTCTGTTGTCCCCTTCTCCTCCTGCCCCTAAGCCCTCCCAGCATCAGAGTCTTTTCCAATGAGTCAACCCTTTGCATCAGGTGGCCAAAGTACTGGAGTTTCAGCTTTAACATCATTCCTTCCAAAGAACACCCAGGGCTGATCTGCTTTAGAATGGACTGGTTGGATCTCTTTGCAGTCCAAGACTCTCAAGAGTCTTCTCCAACACCACAGTTCAAAAGCATCAATTCTTCGGCATTCATCTTTCTTCACAGTCAACTCTCGCATCCATACATGACCACTGGAAAAACCATAGCCTTGACTAGACGGACTTCTGTAGGCAAAGTAATGTCTCTGCTTTTCAATATGCTATTTATAAGACCCATCAATTATATCTTCTAAATATTTTCTCCTTTCTCTTTCTCTCCATTGCTATCATCTCCATCTTAGTTAGGCCAGATCATCTTCAAACACATTAGATAGTGCTAGATAAAGATATGACATTAGTACTTCTACCTCTATTCTAGATTTTTTTATCTACAGCCAACTACAGTGTGGATACAATAAACATCTATGAATGTGTATGTATAAATATATATATACACATACACACCCATATATATACATATATATATATATTCATATACATACGCACACACACACATGTTGTTGTTCAGTGGATAAACTATGTCTGACTTTTTGTGAGCCCATGGACTGCAGCATGCCAGGCTTTCCTGTCCTTCACCAATTTCCCGGAGTTTGCTCAAATTCATGTCCATTGAGTCGGTGATGCCATGTAACTATCTCATCCTCTGTACCTCCTTCTCTTTCTGCCCTCAATCTTTCCCAGCATCAGGATCTTTTCCAATGAGTCAGTTCTTCTCATTAGGTGGCCAAAGTATTGGAGCTTCAGCTTCAGCATCAGTCCTTCCAAGGAATTTTGAGAGTTGATTCCCTTTTGGATTGACTGGTTTGATATATATATACAAAACCTTGCATTCATCCTCTCCAAATCCGCTTTACCTAGTTCTGCATCTCAGTAAGTGGCATCTCCATCCTATTGGTCCCTGAGAACAAAATCCTTGCGATCTTATTGATTAGGCACTTCTTGTCTTACTTGACATCCAATCTAGCAGCAATTCTTGTTAGCTATCTTTAAAATTTACCTAGAATTCAAGCATTTCACCTCTGTATCCTAGCTCTGAGTTGCCAACCTTCCCCATTTGGATTAATGTGTTAGTTCCTCACTGAGATCTTTGCATCTGTATGGTCTATTTTCAAAACATTTGACAAGAGCGGTCTTTAAAAATAAATGTGTAAGTCATGTTGCAACTCTTTCCAAATTCTTGTAATGGACTATTTTTTAATAATAATAATAATAATAAAAGCTCACGTCCACTCATTCTAACCAGAGGTTGACATCTATATTTATAAACATGTCAAGAAGTTTCCATCCTCCAATTGGAGGCCCACATTTCATCTTTCCCTTCTGCCCACAAATGTTTTCTCACATATATCATGTGCATAGCTCCCTCTTTCCTTCAGTTCTTTGCCCAACTAAAAAATTCTTAGTGAAACATCCTAAGACTATTTATACCCGATTACAAGACTGGCCAGCACTCGCTGATTCCAGTTACCATTTGTGGAGTTTCACATTGGTTCTCTCATTTATGTATTCTTCCCAGCCAATTTCAGTGCAGTTTCTTCCATTTTTATCTAGTTAATTGAATAGATAAATTTAATTACCATATATAGCAGACATTGATATCTTGATTAGAGGTATGAGCTTTGGAATCTAAACTGCCTGTGTTCAAAACATTGACTTTCAGATGGCATCTGTGCAGTTTTGAGAAAGTTAATATGCTTGTCTGTGCTTCAGTTTCCTCATCTCCAAACTAGGAATGATAATAGTACTTATTTCAGGTACTATTCTAGTATGATGTGAAGATTAAATGAATTTATACATGTACAGTACTGAGAACAGTACCTAGTCCCTAGAAAAGTCTCAACTCCTGTTAACTTTTATTATTAAAAAGCAAAAGGGGATGTATTTGAACTGTGGTGTAGGAGAAAACTCTTGAGAGTCCCTTGGACTGCAAGGAGATCCAACCAGTCCATCCTAAAGGAAATCAGTCTTGAATATTCATTGGAAGGACTGGTGCTTAAGCTGAAGCCCCAATACTTTGGCCACCTGATGCAAAGAACGGACTCATTAGAAGAGACTCTGATGCTGGGAAAGATTGAAGGCAGGAAGAGAAGGAGATGACAGAGGATAAGATGGTTGGATGGTTGGATGGACTGGATGGACTTGAATCTGAGTAAGCTCTGGAAGTTGGAGAAGGACAGGGAAGCTTGGTGTGCTGCAGTCTGTGGAGTCGCAAATAGTCGGACACAACTGAACGACTGAACTGATTGAACTGAAAAGGTGATGGTAACATTTCTTGTACTTTAGTGGGGTTGATGAGTAGTAAAATTGCTGAATATTAAGGAGTTCTCAATTTTAAAATTTGAACCATGCAATTTTATTTTACAAAAAAAAGTGTTTAAATTTTTTTGTATTGGAAACTATGTCAATATCTTGCTCTCTAACAGACATAATATGAAACACATGGTGATTATTCTTCCAGAATTCATCCATTCTTACTAACAAAGTTTTTCACCTGTATTACTGCCTTGCCTTGTCAACTTTATTTACTTTGTGTTAGTTATGCACAATATAGTAGTTTATTACTATAGCTTGATTCTACATATTGAATATAAAAAGCAATGCTTATGTATTATTATTATTTACTGTATTTGCCATATATTATCATGTATAATTTTACCTTTTCTTTAAAGGAGGCTCTGCAGAAAACCAAGTCTTTATAATATTCCTTTACTTTATGTGGACAATAATCATCTAAAATGGTTTCTCGTCTCCTGCATCATCCTCTTTTACCTTTTTACTCTGTTGAAATAATTAAAAACATTTTTCCAACTATGTATGTCGATATCTAAATGCTTTAAAGGCCAATATGCTTTATTTGAGTCTCACACTTATATAACTTTTAGGCTTCATATGTCATTTTCTTCCTTCTTATTTGAAGCTACTTTTCCTTTACATCTCAGGATATTCTGTTGCAGATGAGAAGCCTAAAATCAGCCTATTTTTCCTATGAGGTTAGGCTGAATTTTGTGTGTGTGTGTCTTGCTTTTTTTTTTTTTTTCCATTCTGAAAGCTTTAAAAATATTTTAAAATGTTATTTGTTTTGTACTGAAATGTGGATCTGATTTGAATCATACCTATTGAATCTCAGGTGGAATTTAACTCTCTTGGGTATTCTGAATTTTGTAATGAAAGATCTACTACAGTAGTACTTCATTGTCCTTTTTTCTCAGTCTTCTCTGTTGACTACAGGTTTGGAATTTCTTAGTCCTCATATTGCTGGAATGAAACATGTTTTAAAACAAAAAAATAAACCTGCACTCAAAGAGTTATTAGGATGCTTATCACATATGATATTATTGCCTGAAGAGCATAAGATTACAAATCGTTATATACTGTTTTACAGAAAAAGTGTTAGTATAATTTACCTGGTTAAACATATTTAAGGTGTAACTTGAAATAAGTTAAGGTATATTAATTTCCAAGTGTTAAATTATATAAAGAGATCAAATTTTCATCCCTTATCCTAAGACAAATAAGATAAAAATATAATTACAAAATGGTGATACGTAGAGTGGTTTTCTAAGTGATGCAAAGTTTCCTGTGGAAAAAAGAAGAATGAACATTAGAGCCATTAAAATATGATCAATAACTTGTTCTCAGTAATGTGCTGCTAAAATATATTTATTCCTGACCACTTATTCATGCTTTTTCCCCTCACATTAAAGCAGTAATAGTTGGGGAGTGTATAGTATCTGTAAGTCCTACATTAGTGACATATTACTGCTCCTACAACCACTTTCCAGTTCAGTAAAATAGATTGTACTTTAGATTCACCAAGGTCAGATAGCTTGAGGTTTGACTCAGCTTCACTACTTAAAGCTTACCACTTTGATCTGCTTAATCTCACTAACACTACATGTGACATCTTTAAAACGGGGAGTGAGGTAAGTGATACCTTCCAGCCGAGTGGCGATGCTAAAGTGAAATGCCCTTCATAAAAAGCTTGACATTTAGTGGTTGTTACATAAATGTCCATTCTCTCCATCCCCTTTTACCTGCTCCTTGGCTACATCCACTGGGGTAAGACAAGGGAAAATTTGGCTATCTTCTTTGTAACCTTTTTTTTTTTTTTCCAGTGTATTAATTTACTTCTTTACATTTTTTCCAGTAATTTTTTGTTTACTTTTATGAAATGAAAGAGCATATGCATGATGTTAGTTTATTAAATCAACTTGGAGATTTATGTGTCTGGTGACTGAAATTGTGGGTGAGTATAATTGCAGAAACCTTCCTGAAGATGATGGGCTCTGAAATGTAGTAGGTATGTAAAGAGGTTGCTTGGCAATTAGAATCAGCAGATGCTATTAGGATGTGTATTAACAAAATGTTTATATGTCCTCAATGTCTCACTTTTTAATTATTCAAGGAAGCTATGAAATAAAAATGCTAAATTGGCAAACTACACCATTAGTGATCTAATACAGAATAGCATGCTAAGAATTTAAATTAGAGCATTCTTCTTTGTCTCCATGCAAACACTATTAACCTGAAAAAAAGAAATAAGCTTAGGTTCTCTGAGAGTAAGCTCTTAGATCTGAAAGCTGTTATTAGTTCTTCCTTATTCTGCTCTACATGGTGTTTTCATCTTTTCTTCTTGGCTGAATAGACATTTTATTTTGGTTTTGGTCAATGTGTAATGTAATGTATAATGTATGAAGAAGGTCTATAAAATTGTTTTAAAAGATGGGAGAAATATGATCAGAACAACTATTTATAAATGCCTACCATGAGCTGGTGATGTTGTATGTAGTATCTCTAAGATATAGGTATTGTAATAGTCCTTATTTTAAGATGAGAGAATGGTGTTTCTGAGTTTTACTTCCTTGAAGTCACACACTTGATGAAACACTGAAGAAAGAAAGAAGGCATCAGCTGAAGAGTTGTCTAAAAAGTTGTGTTGTTAGTTCAGTTGGTAGACCAATTACATTATTTTTGTTTGCTTCTGATACACACTAAATGTCATTTTTAGAAACTTTGTTGAAGTACCAGAATAAATATCTTTACTTTGCTAAGACCTATTTAATAAGTTGGTATATAAAGCATGATGTGGACATCCACAACAGAAAGAAACAGAGACCAGTTCAAAGAGATTTTAGTTTCCATTAGATTTTACTTGACAAATCCCTTTTTTAAATTTTCTATTAAACATAATATTGGGACTTCTGTGGTGGCTCACCTGCCAATGCAGAAGACCTGAGTTCAATCCCTGGGTCAGGAAGATCCCCTGGAGAAGGAAATGGTAACTCACTCCAGAATTCTTCCCTGGGAAATCCCATGGGCAGAGGAGACTGGCAGGCACAGTTCATGGGGTTTTAAGAGTTGGAAATGGCTTAGCAACTAAACAATAATGACAAATGTAATATTTAATGATAGTCAGGTATCATCTAAACAGGTTTATTATTTTTTTAATCTCAAAATAAAAATTCTGTGTTATACAACCTGGAGTGGGGAAGAAAGCAAAACTTTATTTTGTTTGTGTTATATGAGTAGTTCCATACTATATGGATGCGATTAGTAGTTCCTCCTAAACTGAAGAATGCTCCGATACTCTCCTTTATAATGTAGATGATTGAAGTTATGACATATCAGTGAAACTTTCCTCCCCATTGGGATACAACTGGTCAACTTTATCTTTTAACTGAAAGAGCCCTTACAAATAACCATGTGTCTCCCACCTCCCACGCAGAAAATAAGGCAAGAGATTTTTGAAGCATAAGTTTCTACTTACTATTTTCCCTTGTGGTAACTTATATAAATCATCTCTTGTGATAATACTGTAAGGATTTTGCTGTGGCAAGATCTAGAAATACTGTGACAGCTTATCAAACATGTGTCTTCCCAGGAGAAGATGAAAAACCCTAACAATGGCAATGTGAAAGTACTGGGATTTAAGGAGGATTGTCTGCATATAAAAAAAAAAATTGTTGTCTAACAGTGCAGTCCCTAGAAACATTAAATGACTAAGTGTCATCATCTGGCTTCCAGGGAATGAGCAAAGCAAAAAACATTTACACTTTAATCTCTTGCTTTTCACCAAGGCTCCTACTTGGTGATACTGCGACACTCCTGCCAATCATAAAATGTCCTTCATCCTTCTTTACCTGCCCATAAATACGATCCTCCTCCTCATGATTAAATATATTGATAAAATAGTTTATGTTTGCAAGTCCCATTTCTTTCCATTTTTTTCATCACTCAATACAATTTTATTTCTACCATTAACTTTCAACAGAGTTTTCTGCAGAATCATTAGTGATCTCTTACTGCAAAATTAAATTTTACACACATTCTTCTTTATTTATGTGCATCACTTAATCTATGTCTAGTACTCTCTCACTCTTAAAACTGTCCCCTGCTTTTTCTCCCTTTTCCATTCTTTTTCATCTTGTTTCCCTGATGAAACTTTCTTAGCCTACTGAAAATATCCCTCATCCTCTGCTTCTTCTTTAATATTGGTGATATTCTGTATTCACAGTCTTCTTCCAACTATAAACTTTCAAACAGTCATTTATTATATACAGAGACTAAATTACTGTTGTTCATATTTTACATTTTCATAAGAATAATTTTGTAAATAGGTAGCTTTTCATAAAAAATAATTTTTTAAATATGCCAATAACCCATACCTACACACAAACCAAAGGCAAGCTTCTCCTTGGACGATTTACCTCTTGTATTTATTACTTTTCACAGAGTTTAGGATAGTGCATGCACCCAATCATTCTTTAAAATATAGGTAGACAGGTTAATACAGAGAAAACTATCTTTATGTATTTTTATCTTTATCAATCTACACATAAAATATCTGTGTATTTCTTTATTATTCTTTACCTTGACTAATCCTGTAAGCTAAGCATGACTAATTGTCAGAGAGAATAGAATTCAGGCTGCAAATAAAGAATTTATTTCAGTAAAGAATCATAGGATTTGAGAAAAATAGAAAAGGAACAATGGCAAACAAAGTGTGATGGATAGTAAAAGAAAAAAAGTGGTAAGATTGATAGTCTCTGGTATTGAATAACTTGCAGAAGTAGGAATATTGACTAGAGTGAGGTGGGAGTGGGAATTAAGGATGTTGGTCTGAGAATGAGATACTTTGGAGTTGAGATTAAGGCAGAAAGGAAGTTATTGGTAATGAAAGTATCTGGATGTAACCATAGGAGATTGTCTTTAGGCATAGACACGAATATCGGGAGAGAGGAAAGTTGTTTAGTGGGGCATCAGTTCAATTCGGTTCAGTCACTCAGTTGTGTCTGACTCTTTGCGACCACATGAATTGCAGCACGCCAGGCCTCCCTGTCTATCACCAACTCCCGGAGTTCACTCAGACTCATGCACATCCAGTCAGTGGTGCCATCCAGCCATCTCATTCTCTATTGTCCCCTTCTTCTCCTGCCCCCAATCCCTCCCAACATCAGAGTCTTTTCCAATGAGTCAACTTTTCACATGAGGTGGCCAAAGTACTGGACTTTCAGCTTTGGCATAATTTCTTCTAAAGAAATCCCAGGGTTGATCTCCTTCAGAATGGGCTGGTTGGATCTCCTTGCAGTCCAAGGGACTCTCAAGAGTCTTCTCCAACACCACAGTTCAAAAGCATCAATTCTTCAGGACTCAGCCTTCTTCACAGTCCAACTCTCACATCCATACATGGCTCCTGGAAAAGCCATAGCCTTGACTAGACGGATCTTGGTCAGCAAAGTAATGTCTCTGCTTTTGAATATACTATCTAGGTTGGTCATAACTTTTCTTCCAAGGAGTAAGCGTCTTTTAATTTCATGGCTGCAATCACCATCTGCAGTGATTTTGGAGCCCAGAAAAATAAAGTCTGACACTGTTTCCACTGTTTCCCCATCTATTTGCCATGAAGTGATGGGACCAGATGCCATGATCTTTGTTTTCTGAATGTTGAGCTTTAAGCCAACTTTTTCACTCTCCTCTTTCACTTTCATCAAGAGGCTNGCAAAGTAATGTCTCTGCTTTTGAATATACTATCTAGGTTGGTCATAACTTTTCTTCCAAGGAGTAAGCGTCTTTTAATTTCATGGCTGCAATCACCATCTGCAGTGATTTTGGAGCCCAGAAAAATAAAGTCTGACACTGTTTCCACTGTTTCCCCATCTATTTCCCATGAAGTGATCGGACCAGATGCCATGATCTTTGTTTTCTGAATGTTGAGGTTTAAGCCAACTTGTTCACTCTTCTCTTTTACTTTCATCAAGAGGCTTTCTAGTCCCTCTTCACTTTCTGCCATAAGGGTGGTGTCATCTGCATATCTGAGGTTATTGATATTTCTCCCGGCAATCTTGATTCCAGCTTGTGTTTCTTCCAGTCCAGCATTTCTCATGATGTGCTCTGCATATAAGTTAAATAAGCAGGGTGACAATATACAGCCTTGACATACTCCTTTTCCTATTTGGAACCAGTCTGTTCCATGTTGAGTTTTAGTTCATCATTCATAAAGAAGATACCTTCTCTTTATTTCCTAGCAATTCAGTTTCACCCATTTCTCTTCTTTCTTTCAAAGGGAAAAAAAAATGTTTGAAAGACCCGTCAACCCTTGTGGTTTCATGTGTTTTCTAACCAATTCTTTTTCTAAAAAAAAAAAAAAAAAAAAAAAGAAATCCATGCCACTCTCCATAGAGCTGAATACACTGCGATTCTTGTCTTAATTTACCCATCATTTTTTATTGCAGTTGTTCACTTTCTCAAAACACTTACTTTATTTGAGATTCAAGATGCCTCACTTTCCTGGCTTAACTCAGCATACACTCATTTGCAGTGTCTTTTAAGGATTTCTCTTCCATTTACAATATTTAAAGACTGGGATTCTTTACTTCTCATACTTTGAACTTCTTTTGTTCACACTTCACTTGCTTGGTTGTCTTAAGGATTAAGTGTTTGTCCAGGAATGACCCCGAAATTTTGTTTCCCTGGTTTGAAAAACTTCATTTTGATGTTTCATATAATGAAACTTAATATCTTAAACCCTTAGCTGCTTATCTTAACCCTCCATCCCCCATACACACATGCCTACTCCTACTCCACCCTAATAAATGGCCACGCTGTCTTATAGTTTGGGCAGGCCAGAAGCAGAGTGATCCTTAACTCTACTCTTTCTTTCATATTCCATATCCTGCTCGTCTACAAATCCTGTCATCTATACTAACAAAACACATATAGCAATACAACGTCTCATCATTAACATTACTTTCACGTATTTCCAAGTTTCCATCTCCTCACCTCTGGTTTAAAAGTAGCGTCCTATGCTCTATTTCTTTCATTTCTTACCCTCTAATGTTCAGATGATAAAGAATCTGCCTGCCAGTGCAGGAGACCCAGGTTTGATCCCTGGGTCGGAAAAATCCCCCGGAGAAGAGAATGGCTACCCTCTCCAGTATTCTTACCTGGAGAATTCCATGTAGCCCATGGAATTCATGGTGAGATACAGTCCAGAGAGTCACAAACAGTCAAACACAAATAAGTGACTCATGCTTAATGCTTATATAATACACAGGAATGAATATTTACCTTTAGAATACATCTATAATCTCAAACATTCCCATGGCTTTCCATCCCATTTAGAGAAAGTAAGAAACCTTGAAAAGACTTGCTTCTGAAGCTCTGGATCTCTAAGCTACAACCATACTTTCACTTTCTCACACCCCTCCAGTCAGTTCTTTGTTTTCCTACAGCACTGCATATTTACTTCTGTCCCAATCTTTGTACTTGTTTTCTCTTCCCTGAATGTTCTGTGAGATATCCACATGGCTTACTCTTTCACTTCTTCTAGTTCTTTGCTCAGATTTCACCTTTTCAGTGAGATCTTCCCCGAGTATTAAAAATCCCACCTCATCTCACTCCCTTGTCAGGGCTCTCTATACTTTAATTCTCTCCATTGCACTTACTCTGTGTACTTTACTTTTACTTATTATTGCCTGTTACTGTTTGCACTACAGAAGGCAAGATTAACAAGACCAGAATTTTGTGTGTTTTGTTAGGCTATTAGTGTGTGACACACAATAAAATTAATCAGTAAAAACTAGTAGACACTGTTGACGGCTAGATCACTACAGCAAATATCTCTAAATATCATAGCACTATTTTAAACAACCTGGGTGCTATGTTTAAAATCTGGGAGCAAAATTACTAAAAGATGAAAAAAAATGTTGTTTACATGTTCAGTATCACTGCATATTTTATGTGCCTATCTGGATAAGCTTGCTTTGTTACTTCTCAGGTTAATTTTGGCTTCCTTTAGGGTGAAACACTGGGAAAGCATGGACAGTTATCTGTCTATATTACCCAAAACCAACTGTTATTTTAGGAGTGTTATTTCAGGCCTTCTTAAAAATAGATGTCACTTTGGGATTAAATATGCAGAAAGAATTTTAAGGGAAATATCTGTAAAAGAGAATAGAAGGAGAGCCTGGGAATACTGGGGAGCCATGAGGCCACAATTCAAGTTGGTCACCAAGTAAGGGAGAAAAAAGAGGGAGGGAGAGAGAGGGAGAAAGGGAAGAGGAAAGATTGATTGAAAGCATCTTAGACTGCCCTCAGCTCTAAAGTAATTTAGCAAAGCCATTAGGAAGTCTATGAGACAAAATCATCCATCAGAGGACTCCTGCTTCTTCCAGGCACAGTCTTGACACAGCAGCCCTGCTGGCTGGGCGTCAATGGGGAACACACTGTGGGAAGTTTGGCCCCAGCCTTCAGGGCCAACATAGATCACAGAAAGCAGCAGAAGAGCCTCTGATCAGTTAACTTACCTGGTTTCAAAGATGAAAGAAGAACAGTCTCATAGCCACTACATTTGGTAAAATCTTTTAGATAAATTTTTTATTCTGTAATCTTCTAGAAATCCTCATCTACATTTCCTACCCATGAACAAGAAAATTCATATGCAGAAAATAGCCTTAAAATAGTTAAATAAATCAATACTTTGTGAATGTTTAAATACGTCTCTGCTTGCGTCTTGTTTTTGCATTTTTTTAGGCTGTAAGTGTATGAAGGTCTAATAGTAGAAGGACTGGGGACTTTTTTGAAGGGCTCGTTAAAATTCCTTGAATATTCCTGTCTAGAATAAAACAATGTAAACTGTCATAAGATGTGTCGACATGATGTAAAATTATGGAGGCTGATATATATTTACATTGGGGAATCTCCTTCACTTAAAAAACTGCATATTTAAAAAGAATTATGTTATCTTTGGGGATTTTTAAATGATTTTGATTCCAGAGCTCTGCCTATTCTGCTTTAAAAAATTATAAATAATGTCAAATATTATTGTAATTGATCATCATTTAATGGGGCTCTGTTTTCAAAAATACAAAAGGAATGATCTTAATTTTCTGATTCATGGATATGCTTTACACTTGTTTTCACTATATTGATTTGAAAAATAGAGTTTAATGTATAATTGTGTTGAATTAAAATTGATAAATTATGTCCTTTATAAATTTACCAAAATAGAGAAATGATTATTTCAAGTAGGGAAGGGAAAACTTGGTAGCTTGCTAATAACCATTTATGTGTGTGTTCTGAAGCACTGACCTGAATTTACATCTTTTATCTAGTAGCTAAAATTTGCTCTACTGGTGGGAACAGTCATTATGTTCCTACCATGGCAATGCTATTCACCCATGCAGAATCTTCAAGCCCGTGAATCAGACTGCCCCACAATAGCTATATTTAACCAGTTTCTCAGGAAAAGGCTATACTGTTTTTTAAAAGAATACCTGATTGCTACCTAAGGATAAACTAACACAGTAGGAGGCAAATTAAGAGAAAAATAGATTTGCAAAGAAAAAACTCTATATTTTAAGGTTTAAATTACCCAAAATACCATTTAAGCATTTATATTAACAATATATCATTTTCTTTTGCATTATGAAGACTTATTATACCCTATATAAATTAGTGATTTTAAGCTAAAAAATGATTTGTCTTGTGTGTAGTATACAAGCTTACAAAAAGATTCTGGAATAAATTTATAGTCCTGTCTTTCCAGCTCTGCAGAATGGGAATGAATTGGTCATCTTTCAAGCCACTTTTAGATGCTAATTTGCATATATTAAAACAAATTCCTAAGCCTCAATGTTCATTTATATTGAGATTTCACACATTTTTGTCATCTTTATGTCTGTGGTGATACACACAATGGTCTTTGCACTGATACAAACACAAAATCTCCAAGGAAATTTCTCATAACGTGATTTGGTCACTCATCCACGACAGTCATCTTTATTCTGCTACAACGCTAGTTTCAGTGGAGAAGGACAGTGTTTTCCAAAGTGTGAACTGTGGGCACATAATCTCCTGTGCCATAATTTCCTTTGTATGAGGGGGCAGTCTTCTTAAAAATGCAAGTTTCTTGAAGTGACTTCACATGTACTAAGAAGAGATTCAAGATCCAACCCAGAAATCATTTTAAGCCAGCAGCCCAAATAAATGTTTTGCCCAAGACAGGTCGAAATGCACTGATATCAGGTCCAAATTCAATGCTTAGATGGTCAACTAAATGGGATTTTCAAAATACTCATTTATTTAATTAGTTGGTGACATGGCACCAATAATGCTAAAATGTTATAATATTTTGTTTATATCATTATACATTTGTGAATCCAGTGCAGATGAAACAGTCATAGCTTAAATGACCTGTTTCTTGTGCATATCACCTCTGAGAACATATAGTGATATAATTGTTAAATATGAGATGTTTGTATTACAGAAATTCACTACAAACTTGACATTTCAGGGGAATAGTTTAATTGGTGAATTAATTAGTATTTTTGTCAACTTTGGAGAAAGGAAAGAAGTATTCTACTGAATAATAAGGAATATTACAGACTTCATGTTTGGTTCAACTGCCAACAACAATTATTTTTTTTTGCCGTATCATCTATAATAGAATAAAAGCATACAATAATTTAATCATTTTGTCTCAGCTAAGATAGCAGTACAATTAAATTTTTATAATTTCCACATTTGGTTAACCAAAGATAATATTTTAACATACCATTGTTAAATTATTCACTAAAGGAAAACTCTTTGATTTTCTTTATCATTTGTTTTTTCTCGATGATAAAACCACCTCTAAGTTCAGCAGTCATGTCCAATTCTTTGTGACACCATGAACTGCAGCACTCCCAGGCTTCCCTGTCCATCAGCATCTCCTGGAGGTTACTCAAACTCATGTCCATCACGTCGGTGATGCCATCAAACCATCTCATCCTCTGTTGTCCCTTTCTCTTCCTGCCTTCAATCTTTCCCAGCAGCAGGGTTTTTTCCAGTGAATTGGTTCTTTGCATTGGGTAGCCAAAGTATTGGAGTGTCAGCTTCAGCATCAGTCCTTCCAATGAATATTCAGGACTGATTTCCTTTCGGATGGACTGGTTAGATATCTTTGCAGTCCAAGGGACTCTCAAGAGTCTTCCCCAACACCACAGTTCAAAAGTGTCAATTCTCTGGTGCTCAGCTTTCTGTATAGTCCAACTCTCACATCCATATGTGACCACTGGAAAAATCATAACTTTGGCTAGATGGACCTTTGTTGGTAATCTAATGTCTTTGCTTTTTAATATGCTGTCTAGGTTGGTCATAGCTTTTCTTCCAAGGAGCAAGTGTCTTTTAATTTCATGACTGTAGTCACCATCTGCACTGGTTTTGGAGCCTCCTCCCCAAAATAAAGTATCTTCCTGTTTCCATTGTTTCCCCATCTATTTGCCATGAAGTGATGGGATTGGATGCCATGATCTTTGTTTTCTTAATGTTGAGTTTTAAGCCAACTTTTTCACTCTCCTCTTTCACTTTCATCAACAGGATCTTTAATTATTTACTTTCTGCCATGAGAGGGGTGTCATCTGCATATCTGAGTTTATTGATATTTCTCCTGGCAATCTTGATTCTAGCTTGTGCTTCATCCACCCTGATGGTTTGCATGATGTACTCTGCATATAAGCTAAATAAACAAGGTGACAATATATAGCCTTGATGTACTCCTTTTCTGATTTGGAGCCAGTCTGTTTTTCCATGTCCAGTTCTAACTGTTGCTGCTTGACCTGCATACAGATTTTTCGGGAAGCAGGTCAGGTGGTCTGGTATTCCCATCTCTTTAAGAATTTTCCAGTTAGTTGTGATTCACACAGTCCAAGGCTTTGATGTAGTCAAAAAGGCAGAAGTAGACGTTTTTCTGGAACTCTCTTGCTTTTTCGATGATCCAACGGAGGTTGGCAATTTTATTTCTGGTTCCTCTGTAAATCCAGCTTGAACATCTGGAAGTTTATGGTTCCTGTATTGTTGAACCCTAGCTTGGAGAATTTTGAGCATTACTTTACTAGTGTGTGAGATGAATGCGTCTCTGCAGTAGTAACATTCTTTGGCATTGTCTTTCTTTGGGATTGGAATGAAAACTGACCCTTTCCAGTTCTGTTGAAACTACCCCTATAAATGCTATTTGTGTGAAGATGTACTTAGGAATTTCAGAAAATCAGCACTCACTATGAAGGAAAGTCAAATACAGCATTTGGGTCGGTTTCTTGCATTTTGTGGTGGTGCTTGGTGTAGGAGTTTACACTCTGCATGTTTCTGTTTTCAAGATTTCTCGTCCTTCTATAGATCCCACCTTCACCTTCATTTCATTTAATATGCACGTAAAATTAAACTAACAGTTATGTGTGAACATATGAGTAGCTAAAAAGTATCTGCAAACATGCATAGCCAGTTTTCCTTTATATTCTTAGAGTAATACCGAGCAAATATTGAGCAAGAAGCTACACATAAGTACCAATTTGAATTCATCTTTATTCATTATTTACTTATTATTTTATTCATTTGATTTATTGTTTCAGCCAAAAGAGTGTAAGATTTTAAATTCTTTCATTGTTTTAAATTCCAGAAGTGTCTTGCAAAGACTGAGAAATTGAGAGAAATACTTTCTATCATAATCATGAATAGCAAAATCTATGACTGATACGAAGTATAAAAAGCACATGGATGAACTAACATTCACTGAAAATTTACAGTGAGCCAGGCATTGAGTCATTTATTCATTTATATGTTATCCAATTAATCCTCATTAAAGAAACCCAAACATACATATTGTACTATAGCAATTCACCAAGAAAAATGATTTCAAAAGATCATCTGCTCATTAAAATACTGATCCATGCATTATTTGGTCCCTATTCAATTCACTCAAATATATTTACATAATAATATGCAAGGATGAAAGTAAAATTATTTATATAAATATTATCTATATCATCAAGATGCAAATACATATAACATTTACCTAATGACTTTCTTAACACACCATTCAGTTACAAGAAACTGAAGTAATTCTTAGGTGAAATGTTGTGGAATCAAAAAAAGTAATACAAATGTACCCTCAAAATAAGCAAATATTAACTTTTTAAACTGTAAATAAGTGTCTCCAGTAATAAATATTTTCTCCTTAATGCAGTACTACAAAAATGATGCTGGGTGTCAATTCCTTCTCCAGGGGATCTTCCCAAACCAGGGA
This sequence comes from Neotragus moschatus, assembly GCA_006410615.1. Classification (NCBI taxonomy): domain Eukaryota; kingdom Metazoa; phylum Chordata; class Mammalia; order Artiodactyla; family Bovidae; genus Neotragus; species Neotragus moschatus. Next base: position 1,345,183 of record SJYA01002484.1, on the reverse strand, counting down.
TCAAACCTAGGTCTCTTGCATTGCAGGCAAATTTTCTACTGTCTGAGCCACCATGGAAGCCCCAAAGTTTATGGTAGTATAATCCATTTTTCTTCTTTGAACAATTTTTTTGGTAACATATAAATAAACCTTGATGTACTCCTTTCCCAATTTAGAACCAGTCCGTTGTTCCATGTTTGTTTTAACTGTTCCTTCTTGACCTGCATAAAGATTTCACAGGAGGCAGGTAAGGTGGTCTGGTGTTCCCATCTCTTTAAGAATTTCCCACAGTTTGTTGTGATCCACACAGTCAAAGGCTTTAGCATAGTCAATGAAGCAGAAGTAGAATTTATTTTGGAATCCCCTTGCTTTTTCTGTGATCAAATGGTTGTTGATAATTTGATTTTGGTTCCTCCGTATTTTTTAAACCCAGCTTAAACATCTGGATGTTCTCTGTTCACATACTGTTAAAGCTTAGCTTGGAGAATTTTGAGCATTACTTTGATAGCATGTGAAATGAGTGCAAGTGTGCAGTAGTTTGAACATTTTTCGCATTGTCCTTTGGGACTGGAAAGAAAACTGACTTTTCCAATCCTGTTGTCACTGCTGAGTTTTCCAGATTTCCTGGCATATTGAATGCAGCACTTTATCAGCATCATCTTTTAGGATTTGAAATAGCTCAGCTGGAATTCCATCTCTTCCACTAGCTTTGTCCTTAGTGATACTTTCTAAAGCCCACTTGGCTCTGCATTCCAAGATGTCTGGCTCTAGGTGAGAGAGCACACCATCGTGGTTATCTGAGTCATGAAGATCTTTTTTGTATAGTTCTTCCGTGTATTCTTGCCACCTCTTTGCAAGATCTGCTTCTGTTAGGTGCATATCATTTCTGTCCTTAATTGTGCCCGTTTTTGTATGAAATGTTCCCTTGGTAGCTCTAATTTTCTTAAAGAGATCTCTAGTCTTTCCCATTCTATTGTTTTCCTCTATTTCTTTGCATTGATCACTCCACATTCAGATGGATATATCTTTCTTTTTCTCCTTTGCCTTCCACTTTTTCTCTGCTATACAGAAGGCCTCCTCAGATAATCATTTTGCTTTTTTGCATTTCTTTTTATTGGAGATGACTTTGATCCCTGCCTCCTGAACAGTGTTACGAACCTCTGCCCATGGTTCTTCAAGGCACTCTACCAGATCTAATCCCTTGAATCTATTTGTCACTTCCATTGCATAATTGGGCCTCCCTGGTGGCTCAGACGGTAAAGCATCTGCCTGCAATGTGGGAGACCTGGGTTTGATTCCTGGATTGGGACGATCCCCTGGAGAAGGAAATGGTAATCCCACTCTAGCACTCTTGCCTGGAAAAATCCCACGGATGGAGGAACCTGATAGGCTACAGTCCATGAGGTCACAAAGAGTTGGACACAACTGAGTGACTTCATTTCACATTGTATAATTATAAGGGATTTTATTTAGATCATACCTGAGTGGCATCGTGGTTTTCCCTACTTTCTTCAATTTAAGTCTGAATTTTGCAATAAGGAGCTCATGATCTGAGCCACAGTCAGCTGCAGGTCTTGATTTTACTGAGTGTATAGAACTTCTCCATCTTTGGCAAAGAATATTCAGTCTGATTTTGATATTGACCATCTGGTGATGTCCATGTGTATAAAGTTGTCACTTGTGTGGTTGGTAGAGTGTGTTGGCTATGACCAGTGTGTTCTCTTCGCAAAACTCTGTTAGCCTTTGCTCTGCTTCATTTTGTACTCCAAGGCCAAATTTGCCTGTTACTCCAGATATCTCTTGACTTCCTACTTTGGATTCCAGTTCCCTATGATGAAAAGTACATCCTCTTTTGGTGTTGCTTCTAGAAGATCTTGTAGGTCTTCGTGACACCCATTCAGCTTCAACTTCTTTGGCATTAGTGATTGGGGCATAGACTTGAATAACTGCGATACTGAATGGTTTACCTTAGAAACGAACAAAGATCATTCTGTCATTTTTGAGATTGCACCCAAAACGTGGCCCACTGGAGAAGGGAATGGCAATCACTTCAGCATTCTTGATTGAGAACCTATGAACAGGATGAAAAAGGTAAAAAGATATGACACTGAAAGATGAATTCCCTAGGTTGGTAGGTGTCCAATATGCTACTGGAGGAGAGAAGAGAAATAGCTACACAAGCTACACAGTAGCTATACTGTTGACTATGATGACTACTTCATTTCTTCTAAGGGATCTTTGCCCACAGTGGTAGACATAATGGTCATCAGTATTAAATTTGCCTATTCCTCTTCATTTTAGTTCACTAATTCCTAAAATGTTGATGTTCCCTTTTGCCATCTCCTGTTTGACCACTTCCAATTTACCTTGATTCATGGACCTAACATTCCAGATTCCTATGCAATATAGTTATTTTCAGCATCAGACTTTACTTTCACCACCAGACACATCCTCAACTGGGTGTCGTTTTTGCTTTTGCTCAGCCTCTTCCTTCCTTGGGTAGCGATTTCTCTACTCTCCTCCAGCAGCATATGGACATCTACCAACCTGGGGAATTCATCTTTCAGTGTCATATCTTTTTACCTTTTTCATACTGTTCATAGGTTCTCAATCAAGAATGCTGAAGTGATTGCCATTCCCTTCTCCAGTGGGCCACGTTTTGGGTGCAATCTCAAAAATGACAGAATGATCTTTGTTCGTTTCTAAGGTAAACCATTCAGTATCGCAGTTATTCAAGTCTATGCCCCAATCACTAATGCCAAAGAAGTTGAAGCTGAATGGGTGTCACGAAGACCTACAAGATCTTCTAGAAGCAACACCAAAAGAGGATGTACTTTTCATCATAGGGAACTGGAATCCAAAGTAGGAAGTCAAGAGATATCTGGAGTAACAGGCAAATTTGGCCTTGGAGTACAAAATGAAGCAGAGCAAAGGCTAACAGAGTTTTGCGAAGAGAACACACTGGTCATAGCCAACACACTCTACCAACCACACAAGTGACAACTTTATACACATGGACATCACCAGATGGTCAATATCAAAATCAGACTGAATATTCTTTGCCAAAGATGGAGAAGTTCTATACACTCAGTAAAATCAAGACCTGCAGCTGACTGTGGCTCAGATCATGAGCTCCTTATTGCAAAATTCAGACTTAAATTGAAGAAAGTAGGGAAAACCACGATGCCACTCAGGTATGATCTAAATAAAATCCCTTATAATTATACAATGTGAAATGAAGTCACTCAGTTGTGTCCAACTCTTTGTGACCTCATGGACTGTAGCCTATCAGGTTCCTCCATCCGTGGGATTTTTCCAGGCAAGAGTGCTAGAGTGGGATTACCATTTCCTTCTCCAGGGGATCGTCCCAATCCAGGAATCAAACCCAGGTCTCCCACATTGCAGGCAGATGCTTTACCGTCTGAGCCACCAGGGAGGCCCAATTATGCAATGGAAGTGACAAATAGATTCAAGGGATTAGATCTGGTAGAGTGCCTTGAAGAACNAATTCCTAAAATGTTGATGTTCCCTTTTGCCATCTCCTGTTTGACCACTTCCAATTTACCTTGATTCATGGACCTAACATTCCAGATTCCTATGCAATATAGTTATTTTCAGCATCAGACTTTACTTTCACCACCAGACACATCCTCAACTGGGTGTCGTTTTTGCTTTTGCTCAGCCTCTTCCTTCCTTGGGTAGCGATTTCTCTACTCTCCTCCAGCAGCATATGGACATCTACCAACCTGGGGAATTCATCTTTCAGTGTCATATCTTTTTACCTTTTTCATACTGTTCATAGGTTCTCAGTCAAGAATGCTGAAGTGATTTACCATTCCCTTCTCCGGTGGGCCATGTTTTATCAGAATTCTCCACTATGACCCATCCATCTTGGGTGTCCCTACGTGGCCCGGCTCATAGTTTCATTTAGACATGGCTGTGATCCATGTGATCAGTTTGGTTAGTTTCCTGTGACTGTGTTTTTCATTCTCTCTGCCCTATGATGGATGAAGATAACAGGCTTGTGGAAACTTCCTGATGGGAGAGCCTGGCTGTGGAGAAAACTAAGTCTTGCTCTGGTTGCGCAGGTTAGCCAGGCTTAATAAATCTTTAATCCAATTTTTTGCTGATGAATGGGGCTATGTTTCCTCCCTGTAGTTTGACACATGTAAATATTACAAATATTCAGAGGTAAGTATAGTCATCTGACATCAATTGCCCATATTAAATTTTTAATTTCTAGGATTCTATATAATAGGTGCAGAAAATAAATTAGCTTTAATGTTACTGTAATTAGTTAATAATTCTAATAAATTACATTAGAAACACATAGAACTTGAATAAAATTATTGTGCCAGTCTAAATACATCTGGAAGTTTGAGTAGGAAAATCAGGATAAGTGATGACTTTTAAATAATTAAATTTTAAAATAACTGAAAATTTATTCATTCATTCAAAAATATTTTTGAGAGCCTATTTTATGCTATACAGTTTTCTAGATATATCTAAGGATTGAACAGTCAACAAAACAGATTACATCTCTATTCTCATTATTCTGTGGAACATACATTTTACTTAGGGGCAGGTGTGGAGATAAAATATTTTAAAATTAACCACTAAGTATGATATCTGTTAGATGGTATGAAATATTTTAATGAAAAATAAAACAGAATCATGAAAATCTGGAGGTGGTTTGTGACAGCTCTCTAGAATTGATTATTAATTAATTATTATGTTTTGAGGAATTTTGCAAGGTATTTCAATTTCAACCACCTGTAGCTTAAAGTCAGTTATAGTGAAACTATTTTACACCTTGCAGATCTGGAAATTGGCAAAACTACAAATCAGGGACTTCTCTTTCCTCTCGCGTTCCCTGTGTGTTGTGTGCCTAGTCTCTCAGTAGTGTCTGACTCTTTGCGACCCCATGGACTGTAGCCCACTAGGCTTCTCTGCATGGGGATTCTCCAGGCAAAAATACTGGAGTGGTTGCCATGTTCTCCTCTAGGGAATCTTCTCAACCCAGGGATCAAACCCAAATTTCCAGCACTGCAGGAAGATTCTTTACCAAATGAGCCACCAGGGAAGTCCCTGAAGGCTGTTAAACATTACCGCTGGAATCAGATGTACTAGGCGGGGATGGATATTAAATGAATAGAGGAAGCCATATAGGCATTCTTAATAAAATTCTCCTTCTCAATCTCATATAATCATTTAGTTTCAGTACTGCTCCGTGTGTGTGTGTGTGTGTGTGTGTGTGTGTGTGCGCGCGCGCGCGCGCGCGTGGGCATATATAACTGGTGAGATGAGGAAGAATAGTATAGTTGTTAAAACCAAGTCCTGAAGAAAGGCTTTCTAAAGGTTTTAATTCAAATTTCTTTCCCTTTTACTATTTATCTCTAAATTCCTATAGTCTTATCTGTGAAATGGGAATATTAATATAATCTGCAAAGTTCTTGTAGTGATTCAGTGAAATGAGATAGGTAGCTATTTAATAAAAGTTAATGTTATCATTATTAATGCTATTATTATTTTAATTATTTATTAATAGCAAGCAAACAATTGTATGTTTATAATTTGCTACCAGAGTATATATTAAAGCTTCTTATCACACAAAAAATATTGTAAGTATGTAATTAAACTTATTGTGTAAGCATTTTTCTCTGTAATTAATATTTGAATACCTTAAATTAATACAATGTTATATGATAATTATATTTTAATAAAATTGGGCAAAATAGCAAAAAATAAATTAAAGGATGTAATTTATTTTTCTATCATTGCCAATAGTTACAAAATTTACTTAATCATTTTTCCAGACTAAATATAATATGAATATTTAATTTTAATAATTAATAATTTTGTAATGATGGCACACTGTATTTTCAGGTCTCTCAAGGTTGCTGTTCTCCTGCTTTCTATACAGCCCCTCCTTGACCAGTGCCTGCTTCACCTACATCCCACTCACAGGGCTGACCTTCCTACATACTTCCTTCTGCCCCAGCTTATCAAAGGGATAATAGGAGGCCAGTGCTTCTGCTGGTTTCCCTGGCAACCCATGAACCAACCTGATGTCAATTTCCCCTTTTCTGACATGGGAAGAGAAGACTGACACCATGTCCTGCCTGCTAGCAATAGCACATGATGGGGTGTCACCCCAGGACCTTTTCAGACATGCAAGCTTCCCCCATCCATTAAACCACTGATACCTCTGTTGCTGATTCTGGGCTATTACTTTGGTTTGTCTTAACACTGAGAAAGCACAGGTCATGCAGGCGTGTAGGATGCAGCCCAAAAGCCACCAGGCAAAGCGATTTACTTCCATTAACTCATTTAATTCATTTAATTCCTATAAACACCAACAAGATAAGCATTATTGCTATCTTCATTTTAAAGATGAAGAAACTGAGCTTGTAAACATTAAGTCCATATCCAGAGTGAGACTCCCAACACAGTCCTTAGGGATTTCAAATCCTGTGCTCTCATAGTCTGCATGCAATGCTGGCTCAGAAATTAAGTTGCAACAGTACTTAGTAATAATTCCTAAAATAATTAGAAATATTTATTATTGGACTTAATTACAGTAGAAAATTAACTGAAATTAACAATGTTCTTTAGTATTTTTTACCTTCTATTAAAATATCTTAAGTGTGTGGGTAAAAAATATTCAGTATACTTAGAACCTAGTATAGTGTATTAATGCACATTTACCAAAGGATAAGGAATTTATTATATAAATGTTTTAATGTATTCCAGATCTGACCTAGATTCATAAATGTTTTCTATCAAATCAAAAGACATTTTAAAGAAAGTATTTGATTGATTGGACTAATTCCGCTTTGTTTTCCTTAATATTCTTTCTGTTTCAAAAGAACTGACATCAATATCTCAAAAAATGCAGTCTTAACTGAAACTAAAAGTATTATTTTAAAGATGTTTGTGCTTAATATTTTTAGATTGTAAAATTTGTCAAACAGAAACATACCACATAAATGACTATTTCAATATCTTAAAATACTTCACAAATCATCCTACCCTATAGGTAGTTTTCTAAGACCAGAAGAGGTATTTTGACATATAATATTTTAAGAAAATACTCAAAAATTCAGGAAGCATTAAAGTAAGATTTACTAATTTTTATATGTGTTATACCTTGTTTTATTTAGATGTATACACATAGAAACGCTTGCACAAAATCACACACAACTTTACTATTTACCATAACTTTGAAAGATGTATTTTTCATACTGAATTATTCATAAAATCCTAAGGCTAATTTATACATGAAAGAAAAGAAAAATGTAACTCTTGCTCATATATCTTTATTTATGAACAGAAATCCAAAAGATTTATAATCACTACCTTACAGCAAGTTTCTATCATATGATGTATTAACTTGCAATAAGATTCTTAAGTAGAAAAGTCCTATAGTGGTAAATAAATCTACAGAATATTTGATTTGGAGAAAACCTGTTGGGAGTGATCATTTTCACAACACCAGGGATGGGGGTGAGGGATTCTAATATCCCCTAGAGTTTTTAATTAGGCTGAATGAGCATTCATAATTTTATTGTGAGGTTGCCTCCCTCTGGGGCTTCTCTGGTGACTCAGCTGTAAAGAATCTGCCTGCAGTGCAGGAGATACAGGCTTAACCCATGATTTGGGAAGATCCCCTGGAGAAGGAAATGGCAACCCACTCCAGTAGTTTTCCTTGGAGAATTCCCATGGACAGAGAAGCCTGGCAGGCTGAAGTCCATGGGGGTCGCAAAAGAGTTGGACAGGACTTAGTGACTAAACAACAAATCTTTGCCCTGATTCTGTCCTTAAAAAGATATCTCATTGTAAGTCAATTGTATAAATATACAAATTTAACACTTAAAATGACAAATCTTGTTGGATTATATCACTCACATGTATGAATTATTCCATGACATTAGGGTCCAAGAAAAAAATGCAGTTGTTTATCCTTCTAAATTAAATTTCTTAGCTTATATGACCTAGATTGTTAGAATTTTTAATCATATATATGTGGAGTTGCTCTCTTTTCTATTAGAATTAAACAGGAACATTGTGTTTTATAAATCAAGGTGACTTAGAGTTGAATATCTTGTTTTTAATTTAGTGTTGTAATTCTTTTAATATATTTAATGCCTTAGTAGTACCATCATTTATTAACTGTGTGATCCTGGGCAACTTCTTTTACTTCTCTGTGCCTTAATTCCATAATTTTTGTAATGAAAACAATAATAGAAATATTTTAGAGGAATATTATTAATATTAATGATTTAATATATGTAAAGTATTTAGAAAAACTTTTTGCACAAAGTATGTCCTGAATAAGCATTTGCTTTTGTTCATCAAAGATAGACTAACTTTTACTGGAAGCATCCATGCCTTTCCTTTGGACACAAGATCACAGATTTATGGTGCTTGGTTACCATTTGTCAAGTTTCCACACAGTTTCCCTTCATGGTTTCTTCTGTAGCTTGAGTGGAAAATATTAGTTGGATCTCTCAGTAACCCTCCCCCTGCCTTCAAGACTTTGCATTTTTGTAATGTTTACATAGTTTCTCAACTAACTCCTTGGTTATATAATATTTGCAATATTATTTATTAAAATTTAAAAATAAAGCTTTTTAAACAGTCAGTGAGAATGTATTGTATATGCAACTTCCAAAAATAGAATTGAACCCTGATAGTTCATAATTACAAAAAAAGATAAAGAAGAGGTGTTCAGTTCAGTTCAGTTCAGTCGCTTCGACTGTTTGCGACTCTTTGAATCGCAGCACGCCAGGCCTCCGTGTCCATCACCAACTCCCGGAGTTCACCCAGACTCACGTCCATCGAGTCAGTGATGCCATCCAGCCATCTCATCCTCTGTCGTCCCCTTCTCCTCCTGACCCCAATCCCTCCCAGCATCAGAGTCTTTTCCAATGAGTCAACCCTTCGCATGAGGTGGCCAAAGTACTGGAGTTTCAGCTTTAGCATCATTTCTCTCAAAGAAATCTCAGAGCTGATCTCCTTCAGAATGGACTGGTTGGATCTCCTTAGTAAATCCCTGTTAATGTATCATCCAAATATATAAATATATAAGGAAGGACTGATGTTGAAGCTGAAACTCCAATACTTTGGCCACCTGATGCAAAGAGCTGACTCATTGGAAAAGACCCTGATGCTGGGAAAGTTTGAGGGCAGGAAGAGAAGGGGATGACAGAAGATGAGATGGTTGGATAGCATCACCAATTCAACGGACATGAGTTTGGGTAGGCTCTGGGAGTTGGTGATGGACAGGGAAGCCTGGTGTGCTGCAGTTCATGGGACCACGTGTTCATGGGGACATGACCGAGCAACTGAACTGAACTGAAGTATAGTTATTTAGAGCTTCTCAGGTGGCTCTATGGTAAAGAATCCATCTGCCAATGCAGAAGATGTGGGTTTTAACCCTGGGTTGGGAAGATCTCCTGGAGGAAGGCATTGCAACTCACTCCAGTATTCTTGCCTGGAAAATCCCATGGACAGAGGAGCTGGCAGGCTACAATCCATGGGATCACAAAGCGTTGAGCATTACTAAGCAACTGAGCACTCACTCAAGTATAGTTATTTGCACTAACTATATTAAATGACATATGCTTTTCCAATAGAGTTATTGAATGTAAAATAGTATCTCAATATCCTAGACTTTGTTTTACATATGATAACATAAATATAGCCTCTTCTCATTTTCTTCTTCTTTCAGAAATATTGTTTTCACAATTATTTATTATGTAAAGATAATAAAGAATGAATATTTAATCATGGATAAACTATTTCATTTTTTTTCAAAAGATGGAACTCACTAAACCATAAAGTATTCAGGAATATGTTTTTATTATTTTTCTTGTCTGGAGTTTCTTCTCTGCTCATGAACCAAACAGGTGTGTGTGACTCTGGCTTTCTGCTTCCTAGAATCCCTTTACCCATATCTCCAGTGAATGTCTGTTGTTGGGCCTGTCTTACCATGGTCCCCCTGAGAATAACATAACAGCAAAGGGAATTAGTCAGAGTTCTTTACTAAAGGGCCAAGTAGCTTTCAGCATAGCTGCATAGTGATGAGACAGCAGTTATGAACACCCCTTATGTCTTTATTCTCTCCCCCTTTCCTCAACCAAATTCCTTCCTCCTCTTGAATCTCATTAGTCTCTCTGTTAGTCTAAGTCTCTTGGAGATTAAATTTTCTAGGTGTTGGCCAGAAGCTGCCAGAAACCCTAATCATGTGCTCAGTCATTTGGGCAAGATGGAGACATGCAGAAATACCTTCAGGATATTTGTACAGAGTATGAGAATGTTAATGGAGACCTACACATATTTGCATGCTATTCATTATTATATTTGATGAATCCACACCTCTTTCCCAGGCAAAAGAATCAATATCTAAGATTTTTTTCTTCTTGTATTCCTAGTCTTCTGCTTTGTGTCTTCCTGACTTTTTCTTCCTTTTTTCTAAATGTGTAGTAGTTATTCCTGGCTCATTCTGAACTGTTGTAAATTATCTTTGAAGTCAATACACAATTATCTGTCAATATGTCATAGATGATTTTATTTTCTGTCTGTGGTCAAAGACAATGTTATTGCCTTTGATAAATTATTTTCAAACATTTAAAAAGTTATAATGCTATCCATAGTAAGGAAAGCATTTTATGTTGTCACAATGCTTATTCAAGCCGACCCACACAAACATTCAAATGTAAGTATGTATAGTGTACTATAAGGCCTCCTCAGACAGCCATTTTGCTTTTTCACATTTCTTTTTCTTGAGAATGGTCTTGATTCCTGTCTCCTGTACAATGTCATGAACCTCCATCCATAGTTCATCAGGCACTCTGTCTATTAGATCTAGTCCCTTAAATGTATTCCTCGTTGCACTATATAATCATAAGGGATTTGATTTATGTCATACCTGAATGGTCCTGTGGTTTTCCCTACTTTCTTCAATTTAAGGCTAAATTTGGCAATAAGGAGTTCATGATCCAAGCCACAGTCAGCTCCCGGTCTTGTTTTTGCTTTCTGTATAGAGCTTCTCCATCTTTGGCTGCAAGAATATAATCAATCTGATTTCGGTGTTGACCATCTGGTGATATTCATGTGTAGAGTCTTCTCTTGTGTTGTTGGAAGAGAGTGTTTGCTATGACCAGTGCATTTTCTTGGCAAAACTCTACTAGCCTTTGCCCTGCTTCATTCCTCATTCCAAGGTCCAATTTGCCTATTACTCCAGGTGTTTCTAGACTTCCTACTTTTGCATTCCAGTCCCCTATAATGAAAAGGACATCTTTTTTGGGTGTTAGTTCTAAAAGGTCTTGTAGGTCTTCATAGAACTATTCAACGTCAGCTTCTTCAGCATTACTGGTAGTGGCATAGACTTGGATTACTGTGATATTGAATGGTTTGCCTTGGAAATGAACAGAGATCATTCTGTCATTTTTGAGATTGCATCCAAGTACTGCATTTTGGATTCTTTTGTTGACTTTGACAGCTACTCCATTTCTTCTAAGGGATTCCTGCCCACAGTAGCAGATATAATGGTCATCTCAGTTAAATTCACCCATTCCAGTCCATTTTAGTTTTCTGATTCCTAGAATGTTGACATTCACTCTTGCCATCACCTGTCTGACCACTTCCAATTTGCCTTGATTCATGGATCTGACATTCCAGGTTCCTATGTAATATTGCTCTTTATAGCATCAGACCTTGCTTCTATTACCAGTCACATCTACAGCTGGGTATTGTTTTTGCTTTGGCTCCATCCCTTCATTCTTTCTGGAGTTATTTCTCCACTGATTTCCTGTAGCATATTAGGCACCTACTGACCTGGGGAGTTCCTTTTTCAGTATCCTATCATTTTGCCTTTTCATACTGTTCATGGAGTTCTCAAGGCAAGAATACTGAAGTGGTTTGCCATTCCCTTCTCCAGTGGACCACATTCTGTCTGACCTCTCCACCATGACCCGCCCATCTTGGTTGGCCCCACAGGGCATGGATTAATTTCATTGAGTTACACAAGGCTGTGGTCTTAGTGTTATTAGATTGACTAGTTTTCTGTGATTATGGTTTCAGTGTGTCTGTCCTCTGATGTCCTCTTGCAACACCTACTGTCTTACTCATGGAAAATAGATGGGTAAACAATGGAAACAGTGTCAGACTTTAATTTTGGGGGCTCCAAAATCACTGCAGATTGTGATTGCACCCATGAAATTAAAAGACGCTGACTCCTTGGAAGGAAAGTTATTACCAACCTAGATAGCATATTAAAATTCACAGACATTACTTTGTCAACAAAGGTCCATCTAGTCAAGGCTATGGTTTTTCCAGTGGTCATGTATGGATGTGAGAGTTGGACTGTGAAGAAAGCTGAGCACTGAAGAATTGATGCTTTCGAACTGAGGTTTTGGAAAAGACTCTTGAGAGTCCCTTGGACTGCAAGGGGATCCAACCAGTCCATCCTAAAGGAGATCAGCCCTGGGTGTTCTTTGGAAGGAGTGATGCTAAAGCTGAAACTTCAGTACTGTGGCCACCTCATGTGAAGAGTTGACTCATTGGAAAAGACCCTGATGCTGGGAGGGATTAGGGGCAAGAGGAGAATGGGACAACAGAGGATGAGATGGCTGGATGGCATCACTGACTCGATGGATGAGAGTCTGAGTGAACTCCGGGAGTTGGTGATGGACAGAGAGGCAGTGATGGACAGGGAGGCCTGGCATGCCACGATTCAAGGGGTTGCAAAGAGTCGGACATGACTGAGTGACTGAACTGAACTGAACTGATAGTGTATTGTATAGTGTATATATTTGTGTGTATACATGTATAAACTGAAATGAACTGTGAAAAGATGTACATCTTAAAATTTGATAATTACATTTTACTGAGAGTGCTGCTGAAAACTGTAGCCTGGAAATAGCCTCTTATATAGCTATGAGGCAAAGGAAAAACCAGAATATATAGAGGTTTTTGTAAAAATAAATAAACAAAACACACACAGTTGAACATCAAAAGATTATTGCTAATCATAAAACATAGACATCTCAAGTTAGTGATTTTAGCGTTTTTCTGTGTGGGAAGATGTAGGAATGCAAGAGTCTGCTTGTGAGTGTATTTCTTTGATAGTTTACCTGAACTATCTAGATCCAGTAACCTGTTTTTCTCCAGCCTGAATTACCCTCAGACACACACTTTGGGGGAGGGTATTACTGGGAGAATGTTGCAGTGACTGATGGCTTTATGACTGAAACATTCTTTGTCTACTGAAATATCACATGAATTGTTTGTTCCCTTTTTTCTAATCTAATATATTCTTTAACATTCTATATTATTTTTTTAAATATCCATCATAATTCAGTACCTTGATTCCAGAACTTTTTATTACAAACTATTTTTGAAAAATACTATTCCTAATCAAGTCTGGTAGAGAGAAAAATCATAATTCCTGCTTAAATATTAAGTATTCAATAAGAATTTGGAATCAGTAACTTTAAATTCCCTTGGGAGTGTGATATGTAAAGGTATGAATATTATAAAATAATAAATACTATGAAGAATGGATATATAAAATTTTAAAATCTTATCACACCAATATAGTGAAAGGAAAAATATACACTGTTTTTATCTCATAAAGCAAAAACTATTTGGAGTGCATCATGTTATGAAAATTTAATCATGAGATTTATTAATAAGAGATGAAAAGACAAAATTGATAACATTTCTCTTAGTTTAAGGGATCCATAAGTAGCTGTGTTAGTCACTGTATTTGGGCTTGTATAAAGACCTAAAGACCTAAAATCCTTTTCCTCCGATCCAACCAAACTCCTTCCTCAATATATATTCAAGCCACTCTGGACATTATGCTATGGTGACATGACACCAGGGGAATAGTTCTGAATTCATTGCTGCCTAGATCGTTAGGAAATTGAAAACTAATTTAGCAAAACATTCTGACAATTAAAATAACATATTGGTTTGTAAAAGATTTGCAAAGAAGTTAGGCTTCAGAAAGAATAATACATTAAAAAACATGTTTTTTTTTTTTTTTTTTTTTTGCATTATTATTTGCAATTGCCAAGATACGGAAACAACCTTAGTGCTTGTGGAAAGATGAAAGGACAAATAAATTGCGGTATATACATACAATGGAATACAATTCAGCTTGTAAAAAGGCAGTCCTGACATTTGCAGAACATAGAGAAAACTGGCCAGCAGTAGGCTGGGAGGTTGGGCATTGGGGAAAATAGGAAGATGTTGGCAAAAGTGTACAGACTTTCAGCTATGAGATGAATAAAGTCTGAGGACCTAATGTATGATATAGTGGCTATAACTGCTACCACTGTGTTATATAAGTGAAATTTGCTGAGAGTAGAATTTAAATGTTTGTTGTTGAACTGAAGTTAGTGTATCTAATTCAGTGAGGCCAAGCAAACCAGAACTTTGGAATCTGGAGCAGAGTAATGTTTATTGCAAATCCAGCCAAGGAGAAAGAATGGATTGTTTCCAACAAAAATAAACTCCTGGATGGCTTTGTGGGAAGAATTTTCATAAGCAAAATTTGGCAGAGGTCTGCAGGGTGTGGACCTTCCTCTAATTGGTTAGTGGTGAACTAACAGCATGGTGTTCATGTAATCTCAATCATCAACCTTCTGGTTCCAAGCTTTTTGGGTTCAATGTGCTTATGCTCAGCCGGAAGTTACCATCTTCTACCTGGGTGGGGGCTTTTGCTCCTGTAGAAGAGCTATGTATCTGATATTTATGCACATCCCTGGAGAAGAAACGAGAACCCTGCTCCATCAATACAGCATAGGTCTTTTTTGTTTTTAATATTTACTTGTTTACTTGGCTGCATCTGGTCTTAGTTGTAGCACATAGGATTTTTGTTGCATCATGCAGGATCTTTTGCTGTAGTGCAGACTCTTTAGCTGTGGAACATGGTCTTAGTAGTTGTGACTTGTGGGCTCCAGAGCACAGAGGCTTCAGTAGTTGTGGCAACTAAGCACACAGGTTTCATTGCCCCCACAGCATGTGGGATCTTAGTTTTCCAACCAGGATTGAATCCTGGATTGCAAGGCAGATTCTTAACTGATGGATCACCTGGAAGTCCCTGTCCCACTCTTTGTTGACAGACTTTGCTCTGTTTCTGCATCTCCTTACTCCTCTAATTGGTAACTGTTTGAATCTGACCTTTGGAACTCAGAGAAGGATTAGGAGGCTGAAATCTTTTTTCTATAAACAAGAAATGAGGGGCACAGAGAGGGCCTTCTGTTACTGGGAGAACTGAACAGGGACATAGTGTATGATCAATTGTGTATGATCAACATTGTGTATGATCAATTTAATTTTAGTGTTTTGGGAAGAAAGATCTGTAAATGTTTTCATCTGTTTAACTTAAGATGATTGTGTAAATTCACCTACAAATGATAGATGAATTATTGTCTTGATACATATTTCTCACATGTAAATCATGAAAAGTCTGAGGCCAGTGAGGCTGAGAGAATCTTTCTGTTCTAGTGTGGCCATGATTCTTCTTTATCTTGTGTTTGTGTTACTCAACTTTTGTCAGTCTTATATTGCCCATATTTTCTTTCTCATACCAAATGATTTTTGTAAAAAGTATTACCTTGAAACAGGACATTTATAGTTATGAGTGAAAAATTCTTTCTGGATGTTTCAAATTCCCCATAGAACACTTCAACCAGGATATCTTCATGAATATTATTTTTAAACAGGTTTTACTTTTCTCTAACATGCTCTTTAAAATGTATTTCTTCCTCTCCCCCAGTTATTTTGCTATTGCTTCAGTAAAGTGTTTTTGTTTTTGTTTTTTTCCCTTGTTGCTGATATACTCTGCACATTCATGGCCCTGATCTCTAAGAGGGATATTCATTCACTCTGAACTCTTTTTACATTTCCTCCAAGACAGTGAGTGTAATTTCCAAAGAGAAATCCCAGTTAAGATGAAAATTCCTTCTTCTTCTCCTTAGTGCTGAAAACTCATCCTCTGTGCACTGGTGCCAACACAAATCCGAGAGACACAGTTTTGAGTGAAGTAGCTTCTGTGGTTCTCCAGGTTACCAGATTGTGATCTTCTCTCTGGAATGAAGAACTACCCATCAAATAGTTAACATGTTACGTTGTTCAGGTTTTTGTTCAGTAAAGACGGCCCAGCCCATCGGAACCAGATCTGGTTTCCCTCTCAGTCAGCCTCTCCCATCAGGAAACTTCCATAGCCCTCTTATCCTTATCCATCAGAGGGCAGACAGAATAAAAACCATAATCACAGAAAACTAACCAAACTGATCACATGGACCACAGCCTTGTGTAACTCAATGAAACTATGAGCCACGCCATGTAGGGCCACCCAAGAGAGATGGGTCATGGTGGAGAGTTCTGACAAAACGTGTCCACTGGAGAAGGGAATGGCAAACCATTTCAGTATTCTTGCTTGAGAACCTGATGAAAAGTATGCAAAGGAAAGAAGAGAGAACACTGAAAGATGAATTCCCCACATTGGCAGGTGCCCAATATGATACTGGAGATCAGTGGAGAAATAACTCCAGGAAGAATGAAGAGATGGAGTCAAAGCAAAAACAAAATTAAGTTGTGGATTTTATTGGTGATGAAAGCAAAGTCTGATGCTGTAAATAGCGATATTGCCTAAGAACACGGAATGTTAGGTTCATGAATGAAGGCAGATTAGAAGTGGTCAAACAGGAGATGAAAAGAGTGAATATCGACATTTTAGGAATCAGTGAACTAAAATGGGCTGAAATGGGTGAATTTAATTCAGATACCCAATAAGTCTACTACTACCCTTTGAAGAAATGGAGTAGCCATACTAGTCAACAAAAGAGTCTGAAATGCAGTACTTGGATGCCATCTCAAAAATGACAGAATGATCTCTGTTCATTTCCAAGGCAAACCATTCAATATCACAGTAATCCAAGTCTATGGCACTACCAGTAATGCTGAAGAAGTTGATGTTGAACGATTCTATGAAGACCTACAAGACCTTCTAGAACTAACACCCCCCCCCAAAATGTCCTTTTCATTAGAGGGGACTGGAATGAAAAAGTAGGAAGTCAAGGGATACTTGGAGTAACAGGCAAATATAGCCTTGGAGTACAGAATGAAGCAGGGCAAAAGCTAACAGTTTTGCCAAGAAAATGCACTGGTCATAGCAAATATCCTCTTCCAACAATACAAGAGAAGACTCTACACATGGACATCACCAGATGGTCAATCCTTAAATTAGATTAATTACATTCTTTGCAGTCTACGATGGAGAAGCTCTATACACAAAGCAAAAACAAGACTGGGAGCTGGCTGTGGCTCAGATCATGAACTCCTTATTGACAAATTAAGACTTAAATTGAAAAAAGTAAGGAAAATGACCAGATCATTAGGATAGGATCTAAATCAAGTCCCTTATGATTATACAGTGAATGTGATAAATAGATTCAAGGATAGAGAGCCTGAAGAATTATGAACAGAGGCTTGTGACATTGCACAGGAGGCAGTGATCAAGACCATTTCCAAGAAAAAGAAATGCAAAAAGGCAAAACGGCTTTTGAAGGAGGTGTTAAAAATACCTGAGAAAAGAAGAAAAGCTAAAGGCAAATGAGAAAAGGAAATATATACCCATTTGAATGCAGAGTTCCAAAGAGTAGCAAGGAGAGATAAGAGAGCCTTCCTCAGCGATCAATGCAAAGAAATAGAGGAAAACAATAGAATGGGAAAGACTAGAGATCTTCCAGAAAATTAGAGATATCAAGGAAAGATTTCATGCAAAGATGGGCACAATAAAGGAGAGAAATTGTATGGACTTAACAGAAGCAGAAGATATTAAGAAGACGTGGCAAGAATACACAGAAAAACTATATGAAAAAGATCTTCACAACCCAGATAACCATGATTCACACAGTCAAAGACTTTGTCATAATCAATAAAGCAGAAGTAGATGTTTTCCTGGAACTCTCTAGCTTTTTCAATGATTCAACAGAGGTTGGCAATTTGATCTCTGGTTCCTCTACCTTTTCTAAATCAAACTTTAACATCTGGAATTTTACAGTTCACGTACTGTTGACAACTGGCTTGGAGAATTTTTAGCATTACTTTGCTAGTTTATGAGATGAGTGCAATTGTGTGAAGAGCCACTCACCTAGATCCAGATATCAGGGAAAGAAAGTCAATGAGGCTTAGGAAAAATTACTACAAGCAAAGCTAGTGGAGGTGATGGAATTCCAGATGAGCTATTTCAAATCCTGAAAGATGATGCTGTGAAAGTGATCCACTCAATATGCCATCAAATTTGGAGAACTCAACAGTGGCAACAGGATTGGAAAACTTCAGTTTTCATTCCAGTCCCAAAGAAAACAATGCAAAAGAATATTCAAACTGCTGCACAACTGCACTCATCTCACACACTAGCAAAGTAATGCTCAAAATTCTCCAAACCAGGCTTTAACAATATGTGAACCATGAACTTCCAAATGTGCAAGTTGGATTTAGAAAAGTCAGAGGAACCAGAAATCAAATTGCAACATCCGTTGTATCATCGAAAAAGCTAGAGAGTTCCAGAAAAACATCTACTTCTGCTTTATTGACTATGCCAATGTCTTTGCCTGCGTGGATCACAATAAACTGTGGAAAATTCTTCAAGAGTTGGGCATACCAGACCACCTGACCTGCCTCCTGAGAAATCTATGTGCAGGTCAAGAAACAACAGTTAGAACTGGACATAGAACAACAGACTGGCCCCAAATCAGAAAAGGAGTATGCCACCGCTATGTATCGTCACTCTGCTTATCTAATTTGGATGCAGAGTACATCATGCAAAATGCTGGGCTGGATGAAGCACAAGTCGGAATCAAGATTGCCAGGAGAAATATCAATAACCTCAGATATGCAGATGACAGCACCCTTATGGCAGAAAGAAAAGAAGACCTAAATAGCCTCTTGATGAAAGTACAAGAGGAGAGTGAAAAAGTTAGCTTAAAGCTCAACATTCAGAAAACTAAGATCATGGCATCTGGTCCCTTCACTTCATGGCAAATCGATGGGCAAACATGGAAACACTGAGAGACTATTTTCTTGGGCTCCAAATTCACTGCAGATGGTGACTGCAACCATGAAATTAAAAGACCATTTCTCCTCGGAAGAAAAGCTATGATCAGTCTAGATAGCATATTAAAAAGCAGAGACATTAGTTTGTCAGTAAAGGTCTGTCTAGTCAAGGCTATTGTTTTTCCAGTAGTCACATATGGATATGAAAAGAAAGTTGGATTATAATGACAGCTTAGCACTGAAGAATTGATGCTTTTGAACTGTAGTGTTAGCAGATTCTTTTGAGCCCCTTGGACTGGAATAAGATTCAGGCAGTCTATCCTAAAGGAATCAGTCCTGAATACTTATTGGAAGGACTAATGCTGAAGCTGAAACTCCAATACTTTGGCCACCTCATGTGAAGAACTGACTTCCTAAAAAAACCCTGATGCTGGGAATGATTGAAGGCATGGGGAGAAGGGGACAAAGAGGATGAGATTGTCGGATGACATCAATGACTTGATGAATTTGAGTTTGAGGAAGCTCCGGGAGTTGGTGATGGACAGGGAAGTCTGGGGTGCTGCAGTTCATGGGATCGCAAAGAGCTGGACATGACTGAGTGACTGTACTGAACTGAAAGGAGTTCAATCATATTGTTATGTGTTTCCCTAAAAGGAGAACCAGGGCCCTACCCCAAGGTTGCACTATAGTTTCTTTACTGCTCCTCCCTGTCTCTGCATCCCTTCCCTTCCCTGATTAGGAAATGTTTGCTCCTGATCTCTGGAACTCTGGGAAGCCAATGGAGGCTGAAGCCTATTTCCTACAAACAAGAAACAGGGACACATACAGGCTTTTGTGCCCAGGAGCCCCATAGGGTCTTGCTCAGTTTCATCCTTGTATTCAAGAATGTACAGAAATATGGATACTATGATATTTTTGATATTTTCTCTCTTCTGCTTATTCCCTCTCCATCTCTTTTTAGTTCAGAGCCATATTATGTGAAATATATGTGTTATACTTTAAAAATCCACTTTAGTTTATTTATTTGATAATGCTTCTCAGCCACAATTGTTCTACAAAGAGAACATCTTAGCCTTAAAATCTAGCCATATTAAATACTATAAAATGAATGTCTTAAAGAGTCTATATAAATCGATATAAATCACTATAATAATCTCTCAAAAGTGTACATAAAGTTCATATTAAGATTTATGTGCATCAAGTACTTGGTAAAATTTAATAAAAGTAATGATAAAAATAGCTGTCATAAAGGAAGATGCTTTAATACTCAAAAGATTTTTATTTACAGATTTATAGAGCAGTGAAATTCGATGGACAGATAGTCAATATAAATATATTTTATTACATCATCTGTTTTTAGCAGATTTGTTTCTAGACAATACTTTTATGTTTACTGATAGTACTAAAAGTGAAATGGACAAACACAATGTTAAGGGATTTTTAACAAGTTTTCTTGGTGTATATAACATTTGGAAATTTAAAACTGCATTATTTGGGGGATACTAAAATCACATTTTCCCAACAACATTATAAATATAAAGCAAAATCTCTAAAATAAAGCACAGAAGTTAATAAATATTTATGGCTTATTGGAATATAATATTTAAAAACAATAATTGAAGATAATTGTGTTATTGTAACCTCTAAAAGCCTTAATTCTTATTTTTGTGCTTGAATTTTGACTCACATTAGATTATTATACAATTATTTCATAGCTTTATTTAAAATTTTCCAATTTTAGGTAGTAAAAAAAAATGTAATAAAGATGATTAGTGCTTCCTGATAATCACACTTTAATTCTCTGCATAAGAATTTTTCATGGTGAATTTCAAGGTGAATTTCTGAAGAAGTGAATATAGGCAAATTGCTTTTCCAAAATTTGGAATGATAATGTGGAATGGCATAAAAAAATTTAAGTCAACTTTTGAGTTTGTGAGAAATGTTTTATAACTTTTTTTTGGAATAAGACACTGAAGAAAAAGTACAGTGGGTTATAGAGTAAGAGAAACCAGAGGAAAAGATAAAAAAGAAGTGCCAGGCTATGGAAATTATAGTGTACTTTAATGAATTATATTTATGTCTCATTTTTAATTAAGGTGACTATTAAATTTTAAGAGGTTTCTAAATCTAAATATACTTCAGTTGTATACTTGATATATATGTGATATATGTACATATTATATGACAGATATCAGATATAAGTATGCTTTCCTTTTGTTTCTCAGAAGTGAAGAGAAATGGAAAAGTAGAGATGAATTAGGGATGTAAGGCAAAATTATAGTAGTCTTTATAAATAAAAAAAATACTGAAAAAATTATTTTATGAAAGAAGTTTCATGAAAGCACCAAAGGCGCCACCTTTTACTTTGTTTACAGTTATCTTTTTTTTTTTTTCTGGCAATGTAGAGATTTACTGGGGATTTTTTTTTTTTTTTTTTTTTGGTTTGTTTACTGATTAGAAAATTTGTACTCCCTATTTTACAAAAGCTAGGGACTCCAAATTAATTATACATATAGTATTTAATCTTGTGTTTGTCCAAGCAAAGTAGCTTCCATAGTAAAGTGGTATTCAAAAGGGGGAGATTATGACAACAAAATATTTTCCATTTTATTTGTATTTCACCTCCACAGCTCCAATTTGTGATTTTGGTGTATTCCCACTGAGAATAAAAAACTAGAGTTCTTTCTTTTTTCCTCAGGAAAAACAACAACAAAACCACATATATATATATATATATATATATACACACACACATATAAATACACACACACACACACACATACATTTATGGTACAATTATTTTCTCCCAGCCTGTGGGTCATTTTTTCACTTTCTGGATGGTGGCTTAGAATGGAAAAGATATTTCTTTTTTCTGAAGTCTACTTTATCATTATTTTCTGTTACTGTTTACACTATTGTCGTCATACTTAAAAAGCTACTGTCAAATCAAAGATCATAAATATTTACTTCTATATTTTCTTCTGAGATTTATTATTTTAACATTTATATTTAGATCTGACATCCACTTTGAGTTAACTTTTTTTGTATAGCGTAAAGTTCAGCTTCAATCTCTACTATATTTTGCCTGTGGATAGCCAACTGCATTAGCACAATTTGTTGAAAAGACATTCTTTTTCACGGAATTCTGTTAACATCTTTGTTGAAAGTCAGCTGACTATAATTGTAAGGGTTTCTTTTTCAGCCCTCAATTCTGTATCATTGATCATATGTCTGTCCATATGCCACAACCATATTACTTTCATTACTGCAGCTTTGTAGTAAGTGATGCAACTAGGAAATATAAGTCCTTAAGTCCTCTAGCTTTTCTTTCTTTTTCTGAGTTCCTTGCCTTTTCAGATGGATTCCATTTAATCTAGTCTGAGCCAAACATACAACCCATAGAGATCAGCACAGGCTGAGTAGCATGACTCTTGCAAAACTAATCAGAGTCTAGTCCCAGATTTTATTACAATGCTTCAAGAGACAAAGGCTAACAGAGTGTTTCCAAGAGAACACACTGGTCACCCTCTTCCAACAATACAAGAGAGGATTCTACACATGGACATCACCAGATGGTCAATATCAAAATCAGATTGATAATATTCTTTGCAGCCAAAGATGGAAAAGCTCTATACGGTCAGCAAAAACAGATCAAGAGCTGACTGGCTCACATCATGAACTTCTTATTGCAAAATTCAAACTTAAATTGAAGAAAGTAGGGGAAATCACTAGACCATTCAAGTATGACCTAAATAAAGTCCCTTACTATTAGACAGTGGAAGTGACAAATAAATTCAAGGAATTAGATCTGTTAGAGTGCCTAAAGAACTATGGATAGAAGTTTATAACACTGTACATTAGGCAGTGATCATCAAAACCATCCCAAGAAAAGGAAGTGCCAAGAAGCAAAATGGTTACCTTAGGAGGCAGTATAACTATCTGAGAAAAGAAGAGACACAAAAAGCAAGCAGAAAAGGAAAGATACATCTAAGAAAATGCCGAGTTTCAAAGAAGAACAAGGAGAAAAACAGAAGCCTTCCTAAGTGAACAGAGCAAAGAAATAGAACAGAATTCTGTTCTATTCTGTTCTGTTGTAAAAACAACAGAATGGGAAAAACTAGAGATCTCTTCAATAAAATTAGATATACCAGAGGAATATTTCATGCAAAAACAGGCACAAAAATGGTGGTATGGTCCATACCTAAAAGAAATGGTATGGACCTAATAGAAGCAGAAGAGATTAAGAAGTGGCAAGAATACACAGAAGAACTATACAGCAAAGATCTTCATGACCCAGATAGCCAAGATGGTGTGATCACTTATCTAGGACCACACATCCTGGAATGTGAAGTCAAGTGGGCCTTAGGAAGCATCACTATGAACAAAGCAAGTGGAGGTGATAGAATTCTAGCTAAGCTATTTCAAATCCTAAAAGATGAGGCTGTTAAAGTGCTGCACTCAATATGCCAGCAAATTTGGAAATCTCAGCAGTGGCCACAAAACTAGAAAAGGTCAATTTTCATTCCAATCCCAAAGAAAGGCAATGCAAAGAAGTTCAAACTACTGCACAATTGCACTCATTTCACATGCTCAAAATTCTGCAAGCAATGCTTCAATAATACATGAACTGAGAACTTCCAGATGTACAAGCTGGTCTTAGAAAAGGCAGAGGAACCAGCGATCAAATTACCAACATCTGCTGGATCATAGAAAAAGCAAGATACTTCCAAAAAAAACTACGTTGCTTCATTGATTATGCTAAAGCCTTTAACTGTGTGGATCACAATGATGTCTGAAAAATTCTTAAAGAGATAGTAATACCAGACCACCTTACCTACTTGCTGAGAAACCTGTATGCAGGTCAAGAAGCAACAGTTAGAACTGGACATGGAACAATGGACTGGTTCAAAATTGGGAAAGGAGTATGTCAAGGCTGTATATTGTCACCCTGCTTGCTGCTGCTGCTGCTAAGTCGCTTCAGTCATGTCTGACTCTGTGTGACCCCATAGACGGTGGCCCACCAGGCTCCCCTATCCCTGGGATTCTCCAGGCAAGAACACTGGAGTGGGTTGCCATTTCCTTCTCCAATGCATGAAACTGAAAAGTGAAAGTGAAGTCACTCAGTCATGNAAAAGCTCTATACGGTCAGCAAAAACAGATCAAGAGCTGACTGGCTCACATCATGAACTTCTTATTGCAAAATTCAAACTTAAATTGAAGAAAGTAGGGGAAATCACTAGACCATTCAAGTATGACCTAAATAAAGTCCCTTACTATTAGACAGTGGAAGTGACAAATAAATTCAAGGAATTAGATCTGTTAGAGTGCCTAAAGAACTATGGATAGAAGTTTATAACACTGTACATTAGGCAGTGATCATCAAAACCATCCCAAGAAAAGGAAGTGCCAAGAAGCAAAATGGTTACCTTAGGAGGCAGTATAACTATCTGAGAAAAGAAGAGACACAAAAAGCAAGCAGAAAAGGAAAGATACATCTAAGAAAATGCCGAGTTTCAAAGAAGAACAAGGAGAAAAACAGAAGCCTTCCTAAGTGAACAGAGCAAAGAAATAGAACAGAATTCTGTTCTATTCTGTTCTGTTGTAAAAACAACAGAATGGGAAAAACTAGAGATCTCTTCAATAAAATTAGATATACCAGAGGAATATTTCATGCAAAAACAGGCACAAAAATGGTGGTATGGTCCATACCTAAAAGAAATGGTATGGACCTAATAGAAGCAGAAGAGATTAAGAAGTGGCAAGAATACACAGAAGAACTATACAGCAAAGATCTTCATGACCCAGATAGCCAAGATGGTGTGATCACTTATCTAGGACCACACATCCTGGAATGTGAAGTCAAGTGGGCCTTAGGAAGCATCACTATGAACAAAGCAAGTGGAGGTGATAGAATTCTAGCTAAGCTATTTCAAATCCTAAAAGATGAGGCTGTTAAAGTGCTGCACTCAATATGCCAGCAAATTTGGAAATCTCAGCAGTGGCCACAAAACTAGAAAAGGTCAATTTTCATTCCAATCCCAAAGAAAGGCAATGCAAAGAAGTTCAAACTACTGCACAATTGCACTCATTTCACATGCTCAAAATTCTGCAAGCAATGCTTCAATAATACATGAACTGAGAACTTCCAGATGTACAAGCTGGTCTTAGAAAAGGCAGAGGAACCAGCGATCAAATTACCAACATCTGCTGGATCATAGAAAAAGCAAGATACTTCCAAAAAAAACTACGTTGCTTCATTGATTATGCTAAAGCCTTTAACTGTGTGGATCACAATGATGTCTGAAAAATTCTTAAAGAGATAGTAATACCAGACCACCTTACCTACTTGCTGAGAAACCTGTATGCAGGTCAAGAAGCAACAGTTAGAACTGGACATGGAACAATGGACTGGTTCAAAATTGGGAAAGGAGTATGTCAAGGCTGTATATTGTCACCCTGCTTGCTGCTGCTGCTGCTAAGTCGCTTCAGTCATGTCTGACTCTGTGTGACCCCATAGACGGTGGCCCACCAGGCTCCCCTATCCCTGGGATTCTCCAGGCAAGAACACTGGAGTGGGTTGCCATTTCCTTCTCCAATGCATGAAACTGAAAAGTGAAAGTGAAGTCACTCAGTCATGTCTGACTCTTAGCGATCCCATGGACTGCAGCCCACCAGGCTCCTCCATCCTTGGGATTTTCCAGGCAAGAGTACTGGAGTAGGGTGCCATTGCCTTCTCCAATAAATCTGCTAAGAGCCTCAAAAAGTCATCCTAAGTGTTCACCTGAATCTTTATACTTAACAAAGGAGCTAATATGCTCTCTGCCAAATAAGTAAGATGATATGATTTATACACTTTCCCAAGGTATTGGAAACTCTCTCAGCTTAATTCTTGCATGTCACTAGGAATTAAGAAGGAAACTATTATTTACAGTATCATCTTTATAACCTTGACAGTAACTAACAAATCTTTCTATGTTTGGCACCTTTCAAGACACCAGATTTTTCTGCACAGATTCCTATCATCTCAACAAAAGTATGTGAAATACAATCAAACAGTATTCTATATCTAACACTTTCCCCTCTGGGACTCCTAAATCATCTTTCTCTTTCTCAACAAACTTTTATTGGGCTACTTTTCAGACTGAAAAGTAAGTTTAGATATGAATTAAAAAAGCTTGACAACCAAATAGCTCCACAAAGATAGCTAAGCACAGGGCAAATGAAAGAAAAATAACAAGTGCAAATAATTTTAAGATAGCAATTGTATATAGAGAAGTAGACGGGAGAACAAAAATGGAAGATTCTTTCCTACACTTAATCAGGTCACTCTGCTTACTTAACATATTCAGAGTACATCATACAAAATGCTGGGCTGGATCAATCATAATCTGGAATCAAGATTGCATGGAGAAATATCAATAACCTCAAATATGCAGAGGATACCACCTTTATAGCAGAAAGTGAATAAGAACTAAAAAGTGTCTTGATGAAAGTTAAAGAAGAGAGTGAAAAAGCTGTCTTAAAACTCAACATTCAGAAAACAAAGATCATGGCATCCAGTCTCATCACTTCATGGCAAATAAATGGGGAAACAATGGAAACAGTGACAGACTATTTTCGGGGGCTCAGAAATCACTGTCGATAGTGACTGCACCCATGAAATTAAAATGCACTTTCTCTTTGGAAGAAACGCTATGACCAACCTAGATAGCATGTTAAAAAGCAGAGACAATACTTTGCCAACAAAGATCTGTATATTAAGACAATGGTGTTTTCAGTAGTCAGGTACAGATGTGAGAACTGGACTGCAAAGAAGGCTGAGTGATGAAGAAATGATGCTTTCAAACCATGGTGTTGGAGAAGACTCTTGAGAGTCGCTTGGACTGCAAGGAGATCCAACCAGTCTATCGTAACTGAAGTCAGTCCTGAATATTCATTGGAAGGACTGATGCTGAAGCTTAAGCTCCAATACTTGCCCACTTGATACAAAGAGCTGACTAATTGGAAAAGACCTTAAGGGAAAGGTTGAAGGCAGGAGGAGAAGGAGACAACATAGGACAAGATAGTTGGATGGCATCGCCCACTCAGTTGACTTGAGTTTGAGCACGTCAACTCAAACATGGGAAATGATGAAGGAAGACTGGGCGTGCTGCAGTCTATGGGGTCCCAAAGAGTCAGACACTACTGAGCAACTGAACAACAA
The DNA here is from genome assembly GCA_006410615.1 of Neotragus moschatus. Taxonomy (NCBI): domain Eukaryota; kingdom Metazoa; phylum Chordata; class Mammalia; order Artiodactyla; family Bovidae; genus Neotragus; species Neotragus moschatus. The sequence goes on along the minus strand of SJYA01002484.1, from coordinate 1,317,924 downwards.
AAAGATATGTTAATAAAATCCAGAGCTATCACTTTCCATTGTTATACACATTATTAAGAAAAAAAAAAAAAAAAAAACTGGACTATCTATCTGTAACAGGAGAGAAAGGTGATAAAATAGTTAGAACAACACAGATAAAAAATGAAGGGGCAATATTGAGGGAGATGAGAGGAGGTTCAAAAGGGAGGAGACATATGTACACCTATGGATGATTCATGTTGATATTTGGCAGAAACCAACAAAATTCTGTAAAGCAATTATCTTTCAATTAAAAAATAATTAAAAATTAACTGAAAAAAAACAAATGAAGGGGAAATTCTGTAACTATTCATAGCCTCTCAATCAACTGAATCAGACACTTATTCAGCTCTGCCTTTTCATAGGTAAGTTTTGCTGAGTCACCCAATTTTCCTTTTTATTGCTTAATTTAGTTCAAGATGTATTTTTGAAGCAAAAATATTTCTAGTTACTACAAATACATTTTTATGATTTCCCTTATGTGTATATCTCAGTTTTAATTTCACTTGGCACCTGGGAAGTGTGAAGAAGCCATCTTTATTTAGTACTAGTAACACTTAGGTCCAAAATACTTCAAATTTAATTATAACACAAGAGTTGCAACATAACAAATGCTCCATTTTTCTTAATTATCCTGATATATTAGTAAACTAAAAATTGTTAGTTGCCCTTCCTTTGAAGATAGTTTCTTGAACTTTGTGTCTTAATCAAGTTGTAAGTAACATAAATTCCAAATTTTTTCAGTCTTATAATGAAGTACAGGATGACATCAACATTCTTTACAAAGAAATTTAATGTTTCTAAGCAGTGCTATTTTTCTTCATGAAATTTGACACTCAATCAAAACAAGTGAGTAAGGGACAAATCTGGGGAGAATTTGTCATAAACAAATACCATTATAAATCACTGTATGCATTTCTACTTGTCAAGATGATTCATTAGTTATTATTCCATTTTTTGGCTCTGAGCCATGACATATAATCAAGAACCAGGCAGAGAAACTGGATAGTTTGTGAGGCTATGAATCCACAAAAGTTCCAACCTGGCCAAGGAAGAGTTTTAGAAAGACAGTGCTTTCTTGCAAATGAGAGTTTATGGAAAATGAGGGCTGGAATTTTTGATTTAAAACATCCTCTTAATAAACGAAAGCAGCAGTACCCTGCCATTATTTTTGCTACCATGTTCCTGAAGTTTACCTTGTATAACCTCACTGAATATGCAGATAGATCCCTGTTACCAACAGTTTGTTTCAGGAAAACAAAATTCTTAACAGCTGCCTGACTAATTATTTTCAAATCTTTCATCTACAGATCGGAGTAATCGGAGATGATTCTACCTTCAATTTATATATTCTTAAATATGTTTTCTTTTCTATCCTGCACTTTTTGGAGAGGAGGCTATATCTTTAGCTTGAATATTCTTCATATATATCATTTCCACTATTTATCTAAGTTAAAATCGTTTTTTTTTTTTTTGTAATTCTAACTAGCTGCCAATTAGTCTTAGAGTCATTTAAAACTGGTGTTCCTATTCATGCTTTCACACTTAAATAAGATTCTCTTGGTTTATTTTCACTGAATGCTTAGAATTTTAATCTCACCCACTTAAAAAAATCCAACCAGAGTTCCTATCTCTCCATATTCTCTGTAGAACTTTTTATTATCTGCCTTTATGATTGCAGTCATTATAGATTGTATGGTGTTTTCTTGTAGGTTCTGACTTGTGTTTTCCTGAGGCTTCTGATGTAGAGTGTCTTTCGTGTGCTTATTGGTCATCTGGATATCTTCTTTGGGGAAATATCTGTCTGGATCATTTACCCATTTAAAAATTTTGAGGTTTCTTTCTTCTTTCTTTCTTCTACTTCTTCTTTTTTTGTGTGAGTGTGTTTAGTTGTAAGATAGTTACAAAAGTCCTTTTTACAATCTGGATGTAAGGTCCTTATCAGATATATGACAAACAAATTTTCTCTAAGTCTATAGATTGCCCTTTTACTTTCTTTATGTTTTTTGAAGCACAGGACTCTGATTTTGTTGAAGAACAACTGATATGTTTCCTTCAGTACTTTTGAAAATTATTTTAATATATGTTGTGCAGAATCTTAGGTTTACAAAGTTTACTAATACTATTATATCTTGATTTTTTTCACGTTATTTTGCTAAAGGGTTCTTGAATGTGGATCCCACAGGCAAAGTGTAATCTTTCTATTTGCTTTACAAATAATTTCTCAATGACTCTTTCTTCTTTCAGTAAATACAGAAAAATTAATCAGTAGTTTCCTTTGAGGAATGATAGAACAATTCCTTTTATTTTTGCTGGTTGATAAAATGCCTTTCTTTTAGACCAAGGGCTAGAAGTACTATTGTATTAATATTTTTATCTTACCCTAAATCTTGTAAATGATTACCAGAGAACAGATTAACTGACATTCTCCCTTTACAAGCTTATTGAGTATAGCATATTGCATTAAAGGAAAGCAAAATAATTAATATATATTTTACTAGAGTAAATAACAGTCAACATATCTAAAAGCATTCCAAGTATTTGTGTGACATCTCATACTATTTCATCTCACTTTCATAAGCATTGAATAATTTGGCAACCATGAATTTCCAATTGGAAAGTGGACTAATCAATGGTTACAATGAGGAAACCTCATTTCAGAGAGATAGACAATAGAGACATTTTAATTTGCGTTAGTACTTTCCAGTTTGCCAGGCAATTTCACTCATTGTCTCTGTTGATCCTATTACTGATTTTATGAAGTTATTTGTGGGATATTTAAATTTCTAGGGCAATCTTAGTGTTCTTGAGTAGCAATAAATTACCCAGGCATCTAAATAAATGAATGTACAACAAATTTCATCTTGAGTTTCTAATCAAATATTGAGTATTATTTTTCACATATATTAAATAATTAGAGGTAATAAGGATGATACTTAGGCAGCTTCCAGAATACTGGATTATCAAAAAAGAACTATTATTCAGATAGAAAATTAAACCTGTAAATGTTTCAAAAGACTTTCTTGAGTTAACAGAAAAATGGTTACTGTCCCTTAAATAAAACAAGTCTCCTAATTTACCTAAACATGGTTAAAAATCTGAATCCCAAATGGATGCAGCTAGTCTTAATGCTGTTGTTCACCTAGCTAGGGCCTTGTCCCTGCTGCCACAGGAGTTGGTGTGTTGCTGGTTCTTTCCTTCCTTCATCCACTTACCTTATATGTTTAGTTGTTGCTTGCTTGATTTATTTTCCTATTTATTTCTATATCATGTGGTTGCAATAATTCATCTCCTGAGTGATCTATCTAGAAATATTATTCTATATTTTTATGTCTTTGAGATATTTTAAATATCTCACTGCCTTTTATTTTTCCATCTAGATATATATTTGACAATTACAAAAGTTATTTTATTTAGCTAATTTACTATCATGCTGGTATCCCACCTTAAAAAACATAAAAGCAAAATAAAACCCAGAATTTGATGGCTCCTTTTACCAATAAGTACCCTAAAAAAAACTTTATGTACTAGCCATTTTTGTTGTTAATACACTCATGTATTAAAAACAACACTGTGAACCCCAAAAGAGGAGTCAATAAGTGTTAGGAGTCTAAGAAGTGTTAGTAAATGGAAAAAAAAAAAAGCCTTAACAAATAAAATATTGTATCTTACACTAAAAAGAAATGTAGAGGTAGACAAGTGTGGCATATTGGCTTGGCTCCACAAACTCTACAGGACTGAGACTATGATTAACACTTGAACAACTTGAGGAGAACCAAGCCTCTGCACAGTTAAAAATCCACACATAATTAACAGTGGATCCTCTGTATCCAACTTTCCTCCAAATCTACAGTTCCACATTCACAAATTCAACCAACTGTAGATCAAGCAGTAGTGCAGTATTTACTATGAGAAAAATATCTGCATATAAATGGACCTACGTAATTCAAACTCTATCACTCAAGGATCACCTATACTTCCAATTCTCCAATCTATAATCTTGAAAATATGGCTTTTATCATTATAGTCCAGTATGACTGTTGTAGTGCCAACCGTTACATCTGCATTATAAAATTGGAAGCAGAGGTGAAGAACATAGACCTTTCTTTAAAAGCTCTTCCAGAAACTTGCAAAAAGCACGTTCCCTTACATGGGAGCTGCTGAAAACTAAACACGAATCAAACTAGCTGCAAGAGAACCTAGAGAAAGCAGTATTTTATTTGGGCAGAGATTTTTTTTAACCTAAAAAATAAAATTCATGATTCAGAAGTAGAAGAATGAAGGTTTGAAAGGAGTGGCACCTCTGCCACAGTACTTTTTGTTCTCTTAAAGTAAGGAAACAAAAGTTCATAGATATTCAAATATTTGTGCAATTTTACACAACTGAGTGGTAACAATTCATTTTGAATAAAGAAAGCTCCGACTACACAAACTTGCTCTTATTTCTATAGTATGTAATCTCATATTTCCAGGTAAATTTTTAATAAATTATTCTAACCTATATTTTATTCCTTCCTTGCTTTCATCTCACCATATTTGTGTTCATATTTCTGCAGTGTTTTTTTTAATCAGAGAGAATCTAGTATCACTTTGAAAAACTGAAGTGCTTTCACATACTGCTTTTTCTCCTATAAATTCTACTGCATGCATGATTTTCCTATTCAATGTATCTGTATTCATCCATCTTCAGGAACTATTTTGTTAAGATTCACCAAGAAAAAGAATTATTTCTTCCATTGTATGCTCAATTTACAGAGCACTTAAGCTTTCTGTAGTCATGATTATCTTATAGGTCAATTTCCACTATTATTCTCTATTTTCTAGGGTGTACAAAAGTATTTGCAACATAAAAGTTGTTATGAGCTGACTGTGCCCCTCCCCCAAAATTTATATATTGAAACCATCATCTTTGTACCTTAGAATGTGGCTGTTTTAGGGAATCAGGCCTTTAAAGAGATGTTAAGAGACTAGTAGTGTCCAATTCAATCTGACTAGTGTCCTTTTAATAAAAAGTATTTGGATTCACACAGAGTGACAAGGGGCTCTCATACACAGGGAAGATAATGTGAGAATGTAGCTAGAAGGCAGCCCTCTGTAAGCCAAGGAGAGCAATCTCAGGAGATCAAACCTGCCCCCACCTTCACCTTGGACATTCAGCCTCCAAATCTGTGAAAAAATAATTTATGATGTTTAAAGTATTCAATCTGTGATATTTTGTCATGGCAGCTGTAGCAAATTAATTCAAAAATAATTTAATAAATATTTAGCTAATAAAATGCTTACTAAAACTCCTTACTTGAGAGGATATCTACAGCAAAAAAAGTAAATAAACTTATTATTGGAAATGTATGTAACAGGAAAACAAAATCAAGATAGTTTTCAGAAATATATCACTCCTCTTGAGTAGCATGGCATCTAAAAACCTGGAATGTATGCTTTCTTAGAAGTTCCTATCATTCATTATAATACAAACATCATTTAATCTCTGTCTTACCTAATGGACAACACCGAAAACATTAATCTCTTTTTATCCTTTAGACTTTAAAGTATTACCTTGGACTGTGTTGCTTGAACATTACATTTTAAGACTCTGAACATGTCAAAGTCAGGCTGCTCTAGTTACAAAATTTTAGAGGCCCAGTGCAAGTGAGAATGTGGGGCTCCATGGACAAAAAGCATCAAGAATTTCAAGATTGGACTTCCCTAGTGGTCCAGTGGGTGGAATCCACCTTGTGGTGCAGGGGATGCGGGTTCCATCCCTAGTCTGGGAAGATCCCACATGCCTTGCAGTGACTAGCAGTATAGCTAATGAACCCTGAGCGCCTAGAGCCTGTGCTCAACTAGAGAAGCCACTGCAACGAGAAGCCTAGATACGGCAATGAAGAGCAGCCCCACTCACCGCAACTACAGAAAGCCTATGCACAGCAATGAAGGCCCAGTGCAGCCAACAATTGAAAAGATAAAANTAGTGGTCCAGTGGGTGGAATCCACCTTGTGGTGCAGGGGATGCGGGTTCCATCCCTAGTCTGGGAAGATCCCACATGCCTTGCAGTGACTAGCAGTATAGCTAATGAACCCTGAGCGCCTAGAGCCTGTGCTCAACTAGAGAAGCCACTGCAACGAGAAGCCTAGATACGGCAATGAAGAGCAGCCCCACTCACCGCAACTACAGAAAGCCTATGCACAGCAATGAAGGCCCAGTGCAGCCAACAATTGAAAAGATAAAAAAAATTTCAAGGTGGTAACTGTGGGGCAGGAAGTCAAGCCCAGGGTCTTCTGAGGGTGAGCCCTGTGTGACAGCACACCTCACATGCCCTTGAAGCTGACATTAAAGACACATGATTATGGACTAAGACAGACAGAATCTATGGTTTATTCTCCATTAGCAGCGTGCTTCTTTTCTCTGATGGTTCCCCAGCCTGCTGATGACTGGTGCTAATTGCCTCCAAGGTGCATTTCCCAGAATAATATCCCTTGCAACACATTTCTAAATATAATGGAACAAGCATCATTTCACAAAGAACTACATCTTATTTCTCCAGGGTCTTAGCAATGCCCAAATTACTCATATTTCACTCTCCCACGGGGAATGTGCATGAATGTGTATATTAAATGCAAACACCAACTTCACCAGCAACCATGTGTTATACAAATATAAAACAAATTAGATGGTATATACAAAGCCATAATTTAGATGAAGTCTGTGCTTAAAAGTTAAAGACAAAACTATGTTCTTCATTTTATCTGTTTTTTGAATATTCAAGAACTTGTTAAACTAATTTGAAGTCAGAAAACTATTATGCTAATTTGCATTTTTAACTCAGAAAATTTATTTGAAGTATGGCATCAACCTCTGCCAAGTGCAAGGCTGTATGTTCTTCTCAGAGTTGTAGGGTTCTGAAAGACTCATTGCCAACCCCTTGTAAGCTGCTGCAAAACTGAAAACCCTCACAAACAGTTCTACCAAGAAAATCCATAATGCTCTGATTATGAAATAGGAACACCTTTAAAGTGTTTTACCTCAAAAAAGAATGAAAAAAAAAGAAAGAAAGACATAGTGACTTTGCCCACTATTTTCAGAAATAAATAGTCTGGCAACGCTGCAAAACTTCTCTGAAAGCTGCTTTCTCTTAGTTATTAGATTTTATGAACCCAACAACAATGCTAACAAGAGACCCTCAACCGTGGGAACTGAGGTAAAGTGGTATTTTGTAAAAACAGGATTTTTGTTTTTGTTGTTGTTGTTATTTTTACATTATAACATATAACGATAGACCTAAAGGTGACACTTAAAAGATGTATTCTATTGCAGATATATAAAAATTTCTATTGGTAGACATAGAATACATGTAATTCTCATATTGTATTCTAAGAAAGAAACATCAAACTTGAATTGGCTTAAAAAATAAAAGGATTGATTATTTTACTTTAAATACGTCTAGAGATAAGATGGACCTCAGGGCCAGCAAATTAGGGCTCTAGTTCTGGTTTTGCCAGAGGGTTTTGCCATCCTCCACTTTATGTAAGGCAGTCAGAGCTGTTTGAGGCATTACACCAAAAACACCAAAAGGAGAGAGGGCTGTCTCTTTTCCCTTCAGTGTCTTCTCCTGAAACAAGGGGATCTTCCCCAGGAGGCTTCCAGCAGTGGTTCTGAATGGACTCAGATGTGGATTCATAAACTAATCACTGCTATGACAAAGCTAACTAACTAAAGTGGGCATGTCTCCGTCTATTTACTCTACCTGTTATAGTTTAAATTCAGAGTCTTACTGGTACATCTATAAAAAAAGCATTTCTTTTCTACATTATTCTAGTTCTGTGTTAGTTCTGCCTCACAGCATCTTCAGGCTGGGCCTAGAGTTCAGGGAGAAGCATATATAAGAGAAATGGCAATGTGAGAACAATAGGGCTGAACTACATGCTGACTTGTCTTCACTTTTTATTACCTGAAGCATGTAACATGCCCAGGCCTGACATCAGTAGGGAAGAGAATCATTCTTTCTCACAGAGAAATCCTATTAAAAAAAAAAAAAAGTCCCATGGGAAAAGACATATCTGGGAGATGGTGAAGGACAGGGAAGCCTGGCTTGCTGTAATCCATGAGGTCGCAGAGAGTCAAACACGACTGAGCAACTGAACAACAACGGGAAAAGACAATTCATATTTTCACAACAGGGCAGTATAATACCATGGGGTGAGGGAGGGGGAGTCCATCACTCATTGACTTTGGAGTGTTCTTGTCTTTCCCTGTTGCTTCTCAGTTTAATTGCATTTTCCAGCACCAAATGTGGTACCATAAAAAGGAATAACTTCAGGTCTACTTAGAAATTATCAGAATTATCTAACAAGTCATCCCTTTGAAACTTATCTATGGTGGAATCGTAGATAAGAGAATTTTTTTACTTCTGACCCAATATGGGAAATAGATTTATTTGCAACTTCCTATTTCTCAAATTCCTTAACTTCTGAAAGTGTTTTTAGTTTTAAAGCTTTGAATGAAGTTTCTATTTCATGACTTTTTGTTTGCTTTTTAAAGTAATAAACACCATCACATAGATCTAGAAATTCTCCTTGTAGATATCAGCAGCATATCACTGGTTGTTAAACACAATAAAGAGTCAATAAAAAGGTTTCCCTAGTGGCTCAGTTGGTAGATAATCTGCCTGCCATGCAGGCGACCCAGGTTCAACCCCTGGGTGGGGAAGACCCACTGGAGAAAGAAATGGCAACCCACTCCAGTATTCTTGCCTGGAAAATCCCATGGATAAAGGAACCTGGTGGACTATAGTCCATGGGGTTTCAAAGAGTCAGATACAACTTAGTGATTAAACTAACAAGAATTATTTTATGTGTTGTCTCCTAGAGCAGTACATATTTTTTATAAAATGTCATTATATTTTATATATTTCTACTAAGAAAGGTTCCTTTTACTGTTAAACCATTTAACTCCTTTTCCTTCATCATTAAAATGTCTACCTTGATGCCTCACAGCAATTTAGGAAAGAACTAAAACATTTATATAATTTTTTTTTTTGGATGACACATTTGTTACTTAGAAATCATAAGTACATACGAAGGAAAAGACATGAAAATGTGAACAGTTAGTGAGTTCAGCGAGGTCTTCATAGGATGAGGAAGAGTTGAGTATATGTCCTTGCAGTTTTACTTTAAGTACCCACCTTTGACTTTAAACCACAGTTTAGGATTATCCTTGTTTTATTACTATTTGCTTAGGAACATTTCATGCAGAGATGTGCTCAATAAAGGACAGAAATTGTATGGGCCTAACAGAAGCAGAAGATATTAAGAAGAGGTGGCAAGAATNGGATTTCTTTGGAAGGAATGATGCTAAAGTGGAAGCTCCAGTACTTTGGCCACCTAATGCGAAGAGTTGACTCATTGGAAAAGACTCTGATGCTGGGAGGGATTGGGGGCAGGAGGAGAAGGGGACAACAGAGGATGAGATGGCTGGATGGCATCACTGACTCTATAGGTGTGAGTCTGAGTGAACTCAGGGAGTTGGTGATGGACGGTGAGGCCTGGCGTGCTGCAATTCATGAGGTCACAAAGAGTTGGACATGACTGAGCGGCTGAACTGAACTAGGATCTCAATAACCATCAGAATGGAATTTTCCTGAGAATAGAACAGTTTAGGCAAGTGTTGTGGTTTGTTACAACTCAAAATTCCCTGAGTGTTAGGAGATATGTAAAAAAAAATAGAAGGCAGAGATGATTGAAGGCAAAGGGAGTTTTCCCAGCTGGTGATCCCTCATCATGTCTGTTTCAGTCCTACAGCCTCTAGGAGTGACATGGAACATTTCCTAACTGATTTAAGCAAAGTGCCCACTTTTTTCAGAAGGAGAGCATATTTCAGGACTAGAGATAGGGAACAAATTCTAATATAAATATCATCTACATTTTTTTCCCAAAATTTTAATTGATTTCCAATTTTACAACTGTCAGTTTCAATTTTAAACTAAGTAAGCATTGTGATAATTCATTTCAGACAATTTTGTTTTGCTAGATGCCCCTCTTCCTGAGGACTTATGGTAATTAAGAAATATCCAACCCAAATAAGGGAAGAAATGACAAGTAATTCTCATAGACAACTTGAGGGTAAACATCTACCAGGCATGCTCCAAAATGTTAATTTTAGACCCTAAGTCTGCATGATTTTTGCCTGTGTAGAACCTACAGCATTCAAACCCATTTTCTCCATCTGTGGACTTTATATTCCTGTGAGAGGGAATCACCCAGGTTGACTCTGGCATCTCTCTCTCTCTCTCCTCTCCTTATGAACAACAGCAGCAAAACAATAGGGGTGTGGAGTGTTCTCATGTGTGCAATCTTACCTGTCCTCTGCACAATAAAGTGCAGGTTGCCCCTGAAGGAAAATGTGGTTGTGCAAGGGGTGGATATGGTTGTTAGAGGAGATAATTTTTTCTGATTTAATAGACTGATATTAATAATGAGTAAGAGCAAAAGTGCTATGTTATATTCATTGTACATTATGGATGGCAAGAGATCATTCAATAGTAAACACAAGTAAGACGCTTATACTATGCCAACAACCTCAGTGAAATAGTCAACTGATAAGTTATGAACTGTTCTTTCTTACCTTTTTTCCTTACTGATTTTAAGTAAAAGTATTCATTATAATTCAAGTTATATGAAAAACAAAAGTGGCCAATGTTTCAGGTTTTAAATATTTGTGCTGGTATTATGAAAGCACCTATAGATCGTGAAAACCCATGGAATGCAAAGAAAATGAGAGCAGATTTTCAATTTATCCAAAGATTTGGCAATTTCATTAAAGCAAGGAGAAATAGAATACAGAGGATAGGATGGGTATGAAGTTGGTAAGAAAAGAATTCTGTGGTTCATTTCAACATAAGTAATTGAGAGGAAAGAGATGCAGAAAGAATAGAAAATAAGAAAACCATTTCAATGGTGGAAGGCTGAAGAATAAAATCTTAATTTTAGAAGAGGTAATTGTCTTTTCTGCTCCAAGACATCCTTTAAAACAAAAAAAGTAGCCTCAAATAGAAATGTAAAGGAGGAATGGATCCGTGTTCGGTTGTGTCCAACTCTTTGTGACCTCATGAACTGTAGCCCACCAGGCTCCTCTGCCCATGGGATTTCCCAGGCAAGAATACCAGAGTGGGTTGCCACTTCCTACTCTAGGGGACCTTCCTGACCCAGGAATTAAACCTGTGTCTCTTTCATTCCCTGCTTTGGCAGGGAGATTTTTACCAACTCTACCACCCAGGAATCAAAGGAGGGATAAACAATGTGGTAATGGAAGATGAAGAATTCCCATGTGGGATTAGGTAAGATTTATCCCAGTTGTGTCTAGGCATCAAAAAGGCAAAGTTTATGCCTAAAGAAGCCACATAGATAAGAAAAATGCTCAAGCCATTGGAAATCTTGGCACACACATTAATAATTTTATAGTGATAACAGAATCAAAATATTACTTTCCCGGCCAAACAAAGCATAACTGAAGGCATCTGAGAACCCCTATATGAAGTGAAAAGGGGGTTGATTATGATTCTTTCTGTACTTCCTGCATTAAAATTCTCTTTCTTAAATCAGAGACTACCTTCTTATTTAATTTGGTCCAGTAAACACAGGTAACATCCATTTTCAAAAACACTGGTGTGGTTTTATATGTCTCACATTTGTTGTATTTATTAGTTGTATTTTGAAATATTGGCACTCTTCTATACACTTTCCTTGAGGATATTAATTTGTTATCATTAGGAAAATGAGACAAAGAGAATTAACAACACACACTAAGCTAGTATTTCCTCTCTGTAAAATTCAGTTAGACACACACACATACCCATGAAATAGAAAACAGCTTCAATCCACTAGCTGCAGCATATCTGAAGCTCAAATAATAATTGAATTTCATGGGCTTTAACTTTTTCTTGGAGGATGAATATTCCATACTCAAAATAACAATTATAAAGTAAGTGAAGTAATTACCTAAGCTAAGCACAAATTGACATAATTCCCTTTTGGCTCAAATGAATATGCCAGTATACATATAAGCCTTTATAAAATGAATATTATTTTGTGAAAAAGAAACATTCAAAAATAGAATGCTATTATGATTCATAATAAGAAAATTATCAAAAGGATTTTATGAAAAGATGAACTCATTTTTTGTGATTTTTAACTTGCTGTCTATGGAAAATAGTTTAAAATATAAATGATACAAAGCTATTTGAGAAGCTCTAATTGTTGATTTTTTAAGTAGATCTTAGAAAGAAATTTAAGACAGGATGTAGACTAAGAGCTTAAAATTTAAAAAGAAGAGTTTAAAAATTTCACCCTTAAAGAGATGATTACCCTAAGGTACATTTCTATTATCATGTTGTGAGCTTCATTTCTATATTTAAATGCCACCTAAATATATTCACGTAGATCTATTATCATCTTCTTAAAAACTAAGCCTTAGTGTGTGCTAAGTCGCTTCAGGCAAGTCTGACTCTTTGTGACCCTGTGGACTGTAGCCTGCCACACTCCTCTATCCATAGAATTTTCCAGGCAAGAATATTGGAATGGGTTGCTGTGTCCTGCTCCAGGGGATATCCCCAACCTAAGTATCTAACCTGTGATTTCTGTGTCTCCTACATTGGCAGGTGTGTTCTTTAGCACTGGTGCCACCTGGGAAGCCTGTAATATTTTCCCCCAAATAGCTATGCTTTTTTCCCCTTAATAAAAACTCAAATGGTGCATTCAATATAAAGATTTGCACCAATATTCATTTTAAACACTTTCTTCTTCTGCTTCTATTGGTTTCTATATCAAATGGTTGCTGCTTATTTTATGTTGAGTGATGGATGTTATAAGTCATCTGGAATAGATCGTCTTGTTTAGAAAAAGAAAAAAATGTACCGAGGCTTCCTGTTACTTAAGTAAAGTTAGAGAGAGGTGCTGTGCTGTACTAGGCAGCCTTTATCACGTGATAATAAGATGAAAAAAATTTGTAAAATACATATCAGATAAAGGACTTGCATTCAAAATCTACATAAAACTCTAAAAACTTAGCAATAAGAAAACATACAGCCAAACTTAAAAATGAACCAAACTTCCCCTAAAATATATGTATATGTCAAATAAGTATATGAAAATATGTTCATCTTTTGTTATTAGGAAATTGAAAATTAAACCAGAGATATCACTACACAGCTGTCAGAATGGCTGAAATCTAAAAAAATCCCCTGACAATCCAAATGCTAGTGAGAATGCAGAAAAACAGAAACTTTCATCCATTGCCAGTAGGAATGCAAACTTGTATAGTTTGGAAGACAGTTTGACAGTTACAAAGCTATATATAGCATCATCATATGATCCAACAAACACAATCCTAGGTATTTACCCAATTGAGCTGAAAACTTATGTCCACACACACACAAACAAACTCTAAAATAAATGCTTGCAGATACTTTTTCCATAGGTATTCCAAACTAGAAGCAACCTCCATAGATAGATGTCTTCCATAGATGAATGTTTTAAAAGAATGATGTTACATTCATACAACAAAACTACATTCAGCAATAAAAGAAATGAGCTATAAAGACAGGTAAAAAAAATGAATAAATCTCAAATGTATACTTCTATTAAAAGCCATCAGTATTAAAATGATACTTAAGATATGACTCATTATATACCATTCTTTAAAAAAGCAAAATTATAGAATCAGTAAAAGGAAAATAATCAGCAGAACTATAAAAGCAGTGGTTGGAAGGGATTTGGGGAAGGGAAGAAGGATGAGATGAAAAGAGGGAACCCATGGGATTTTAAGGTGGTGTAACTCTTCTGTATGATACTATAATTATGGACTTATAACAATATTTATTTCTGAAAACCAATAGAACTTTATAACATGAAGGATGACTCAATATATGAAATTAAAAAAAAATTGTTTAGAGGGCTACAAGATTCCAGGAAAGAATGCACATTAAGATGACAGAATCTAACTGTTTTATAAATACCAGAAACAACCTTATTGGTTGAAAGGGCTGGGGGAAATGTGCTGACCTAGTAAACTCTAGAAATAAGTGGAGTAAGATTAAAGACAAAAGTAACTGCACCCAAGAACCATACTTTACTGGATAAAGTTGTTCTCAAGGTCTTGTGGGTTAACAATTCAGACACTGATATACATGCATGCTGAAACTGAACAATTAAATAAATGAATGGCAGGTGGTAAGAATAAAGTTTCTCACTGCTGTGTGGGAAAAGCAATAGGAGAAAGCTAGAGTTATTCATAGGGTAATAGATAAGATTTGAAGAGATCAGTAAGAACTCGTGTTTCACTTAATATAGATACAGATGGTTATATATTGACATAATTATAAATATATACATATATGGATTAGTGTGCACACATATATACCCTTGTTTGTCAGCTAAGAGGGCTTAAAAAAATGACAACTGACAGCAATGAATATGCCTACTGCCTTGAAGTTGGCTTCTAATACCATTATCCAATAAAAGGAACAATGTTTGGGAGAAATGTCCAATGATAGGACTAAGTCAAGTAATATACAAGATAATCCTAGAGCATCTTTTCACAGAGGTAAGGAAGTCTTCAAACAAGCAAACAAACAAAAAAAATCACAATAATGGAAGTATATTAAAAGGTATAGAAGCCAACTGAGAGAACTCTCAATGGCCATAGCTGCAACAATAGGAACAAAATAAGTAAAGTAGTATTGGGTTATAACTCAAAGTATAAAATTATACCATGAGTCCATCCTGATATAAATAAAAGATTGAATCAATTAGTAAATGGAATAGGAGAAAAACATGTCCCATTCAAAAGAATTACAAATAAATGATGTAGAGAATGCATTTTAAAGGAGAGGAAGTGTAACTTTCCATTCCTTAAGCTGTGCAGGGTGACTGCCTTTCAAAGAGTATACTATCAAAATTAGGGAAAATAATGCAATTTTACAGGGGAGATAGCTAACAAACATTAAGCCAGCCAGATGATAAAGTGGTAGAGATGTGGTACTGATAGTATGTATCCTTAACGTGACTTGATGAAAATGACACTTTCCCTCTGTGGCCTTCCTCTCAAGAGAACATAAGCCCAGTCCGATCATATAATATTCCAACAGAAGGGCAGCTTACACTATCACTAATCAATATAACTCCAACTATCAAGAGTACCCAAAACAAGGAAAATCTGAGAATTTGTTGCAGTCAAGTATCCTAGAAGACATGATAACTAAATGTAATGCAATTTCCTGGTTGGGATTCTGGAAAAGAAAAAGGACTGAAAATAAGGAAGTATACCATACTAACATGAGGTGTTAATGAAAGGGAAAACTCTGCATAGGTGTGTGGGAAGGCAAGGGGATTAATAAGAGAACACTCTATTATTTGTTCTATTTTTCTGTTTTAAAACCGTTCTAAAAATAAAATCTAGCATATTAATTCAAAAAGTACACAGACACAGAGAAATCACTTAAACATAATATGGAATGAAATAAGACAAAATGTTTCCATTTTTATGATTCATTTTTTAATGAAGTTTCAAAATATAAGGCAAAAAACTATGGTGATAAAGTTTAGGATAATTGTTACCCTTGAAGGTGATATGGACTGCAAGGGGGCAGTAGAAGCTTTCTTAGCTGCCTGGACATAGTCTATCTATAGATCTGGGTATTGGTTAAATAGCAACTTACAAACATAAAACAATATGTGAATCATAGCTCAATTAAGAGACAGAGAGACCCCCACCTTTTTCCCTCCAAGTCCATCTTCTCAGTCTCTTCCTCTTCCCCATGACCTGGCTTCAAAGTATCACATTCATGCTCTGTTCCTCCCTTTCTATTCCCTCTTCAGCCCCCTGCAACCTGGTTTCAGCTTTTATCATTTTGAGGCAGGAAGTTAGGCAAGAGCAATGAAGGATTGCCTAAACAAAATGAATTCAAGCTCATCTCTAAACCTCAGACCAGACCTGCACAAATGTGGCCCAGGAGAACTCACAGATACGTTACAAAATAACCGCAGAGGCTTTTCCAACTCTGACTCATGTGACTATGCACACAGTGAATACAAACTAATCACAGGGGCTTCTCCAACTCCACCATATGAACCCTTGATGCTCAGCTGTGTCTTCAAGTAACCTCAGGCAGACAGGAGCCCATGAAGGGTGCATAAATACTCTATACATCTGGTTATAGCAGACTGAATTATGGAAAACACCTGCACAGTAGAACCTGTTGTTATGTAACTTACTAATGTCAATCAAAATTGTCAGTCCACAATGGGCTAGATGAATATACAAAAACCCTGTCTTGAAAACACCCCATACCTTATCATTCCTGCACCAGTGCCTTTCTTGGCTTTGCCCACCTCTTCTTTGAGGTGTTCTTTCTGCTCTTTCCTTAACAAATTTGTTTTTGCTGCAGTTAAGACCTCAGATTCTTCTTGTGTCCTTGTTAAGAACTGAGGCCCACAAGGGAGGGTCCTCTTTGACCCTCTCCTACCCAGTAACCATCATAATGCTCTAACAAAGATCATCAAAGTTTTGTCACCAAAGCTAAGGATTCTTTTCAGACTTCATTTTTCCAGGCCAAAAGACAGTCTCTGATATTGCTGAGCACTCTCTCTCCATGAAATTTTATTTTCCTTAACTATGTCTATGAAAATGTTTAAGGACATTACAGTTCAAATGTCACTACAATGTTACTGAGATAAAATAAGCTTGCAAGATCTCTTGGTAGAACTGTGCCTGGAACCTTGGAAATGCCTATATACATATTAAATGCAAGGAAAAATTTAAGATACAGTGAGAGATGGACCCTCTTAATTTTACAAATATGAACCCTGAAAAAACTGATTGTTAGAGAATTTGGAGAAAATAGGGAGATGCATTTACTAGTCTTGTAAGTATAATTGCATGAAAAATATGAGACACTTTGATTTCAAATTATTTAAAATTTAGTCTAGGACTATATACATATCTTATCATTTCATTTATTCCATTCTCAAAGATAGGCAATGCCAAAGAATGTTCAAACTACTAAATAACTGTGCTCGTTTCATGTTAGCAAGGTATGTCCAAAATCCTTAAAGCTAGGCTTCAGCAGTAAGTGAACTGAGAATTTCCAGATGTACAAGCTGAGTTTAGAAAAGTCAGAGGAAACAGAAATCAAATTGTCAACTTTCACTGGATAATGGAGAAAGCAAGGGAATACCAGCAAAGCATCTACTTCTTGTTTCATTGACTATGCTACAGACTTTGACTGTGTGGACCACCACAAACTGGAAAAGTCCTAGAAAGATTGGGAGTACTAAACCATCTTACCCGGTTCCTGATAAACCTGTATGTGAGTCAACAAGAAACAGTTAGAACTTAACATTGAACAACAAATTCCAAATAAGGAAAGGAGTACAGCAAGGTTGTATATTGTCACCTTGCTTCTTTAACTTACAAGCAGAGTACATCATATGAAATGTCAGGCTGGAGAAATTACAAGCCAGAATCAAGACTGCTGGAGAAATATCAACAACCTCAGAATACTCTTCAGAGTCCCTTAGACTTCAAGGAGATTAAACCTGTCAATCCTAATGGAAATCAACCATTAATATTCATTGAAAGGACTAATGCTGAAGTTGAAGCTCCAAAACTTTGGGTACCTAATGCAGAAAGCTAACTCACTGGAAAAGACTCTGATGCTGGGGGAGACTGAGGACAAGAAGAGAAGAGAGCAACAGAGGATGAGGCAGTTGGATGGCATCCATAACTCCATGAGCATGAGTTTGAGCAAATTTAGGGAGATTGTGAAGGACAGGGAAGCCTGGCATGCTGCAGTTTATGGGGTCAAAAAGAGTCAGATGCAACTTAGCAACCGAACAACAACAGATACACAGATGATGCTACTCTCGTGGCAGAAAGTGAAAAGGAACTACAGAACCTCTCAATGAGGGTAAAAAAGGAGAGTAAAAAGGTGGCTTCAAACTCAACAGTAAAAAGCTATGATCATGGGTATCTGGTCCCATCACTTCATGGCAAATAGAAGGGTTAAAAAGTGGTAGAAGTGACAGCTTTTATTTTGGGGGGCTCCAAAATCACTGCAGATGGTGACTGCAGCCATGAAATTTAAAGATGCTCGCATGTTGAAAGGAAAGATATGAAAAACTTAGATGGCATGTTAAAAAGCAGAGACATCACTTTGTTGACAAGAGTCCATATAGTCAAAGCTATAGTTTTTCCAGTAGTCATGTATGGATGTGAGTATTGGGCTATAAAGAAGGCTAAACATCAAAGAATTGATGCTTTTTTTTTTAATGTATGAAAAGCTGTTCACTTTTATTAATTAACATATAGTAAGTTCACACATAATCTTAATAAAACTTTCCAAAGTTTATAATCTTTGATCAAAATACAGATTACAAGCATTTGGAAACATTCTGATGCAATGTTCTTTTGATACAATGATGAGAGAAATGTGATATTTAAAAAATAGAGAGAGCAATTATTTAGTAAACAAGGATGTACATTAATTACATGATCTTTCAGGGAAAGGTTACATATTTTTTGGGGGGGGGTATCTGTGAAGATTTCCTGATTGCTACCATGTCAAATAAAATTCATGACTTCTAGTTATTGCTGTTATAAAAATACATCAGGATTTCAGTGAACTGCCATCTTTAGATCCATAAAAAACATTGACACATCTATTAAAATTTCGACTCTCTGTCTTACTTTAATACAAAGAATTATTCTCTGAACACTTACCTAATGGTGATATAGAGGGATGTTTTAAACAATGACAATCATCACCTTCATTTAGACTTCCACTGTACATTTCACATTATAAGATCCTTAATAGTAAATAAAAAAGTAGATAAAAATTATTTCTACCTAATATAGAAGGGTTTTGTTTAACTTTGAGGCAGCAAAGATCAAGAATATTAGTTTTTTAAAAAACATATTTGTTCACATACACACTAGAAACAAAGGTATGGCATGTAGTAATTTGAAAGTTGAGTTATATTAAATTTCATTTTCACATCCTGTCAATATGAATAAGGATACGATGATAATAATTATATTGTTCAACATCTCTTGCCTTGATCCTTTGGTCCAAAAAACAAATAATTTTTCTAAGTGTTTTAACTTTGGATTATTTTCTATAATATCTTGATTTAAAGTAATACCAGAAAAGAGTTATTGACTGAATGTTATCTTTGATGAATTCTCTNTCCTGTCAATATGAATAAGGATACGATGATAATAATTATATTGTTCAACATCTCTTGCCTTGATCCTTTGGTCCAAAAAACAAATAATTTTTCTAAGTGTTTTAACTTTGGATTATTTTCTATAATATCTTGATTTAAAGTAATACCAGAAAAGAGTTATTGACTGAATGTTATCTTTGATGAATTCTCTGATATTTACTTAGACCTGAGTTTTCAAATTCATTTTGTACATTTTTTACAGCATTAAGTATGAACTCTCTGGCATTTTCTGATGTTTATGCTTAGGACAAACCTCTTTCATCACTTATTACACTTGTAGAGTCTCTCTCCAGCACATGGTCTCTGATGCTGAGTGAGGTGACACCTCACTTCAAGGCTTTGTCATATTATTTATATTTGTAAGACTACTTGGCAGTACAAATTACTTTATGGCAAGTGAGATTTGAGTGGCAATTAAAAGCTTTGCCTCATTCTTTACATTTGTATGGTTTCTCCCCAGTATGAATTNTCTTTCATCACTTATTACATTTGTAGAGTCTCTCTCCAGCACACGCTCTCTGATGCTGAGTGAGGTGACACCTCACTTCAAGGCTTTGTCATATTATTTATATTTGTAAGACTACGTGGCAGTACGAATTACTTTATGGCAAGTAAGATTTGATTTGCAATTAAAAGCTTTGCCTCATTCTTTACATTTGTATGGTTTCTCACCAGTATGAATTCGTCTATGTCAACTAAGCTTTGAATTGTGATTAAAGGCTTTGCCACATTCTGTACATTTATAAGGCTTCTCTCCAGTATGAATTCGCTGATGTTGAGTAAGTGTTAAATTTCGATTAAAGGCTTTGCCACACTCTGTACATTTATAAGGCTTCTCTCCTGTATGAATTCGCTGATGTTGAGTAACATATGAATGCCTGGTAAAGGCTTTCCCACAATTCTGACATTTATATGGTTTCTCCCCAGTATGGATTCGTCTATATCGATTAAGGTTTGAACTCCAAGTAAAAGCTTTGCCACATTCTGTACATTTGTATAGTTTATTCCCAGCATGAATTCTCTGATGACGGATAAGGTTTGACTGCTAATTAGAGGCTTTGTTACATTCTGTACATTTATAAGGCCTCTCCCCGGTATGAATTATCTGATGTTGACTAAGATTTGAGTAACTGATAAAAGCTTTGCCACATTCTTTACACTTGTATGGTTTCTCCCCAGTATGGATTCGCTGATGTCGAGTAAGTGTTGTACTTTGGTTAAAGGCTTTCCCACAATTCTGACATTTATATGGTTTCTCCCCAGAATGGATTAGCCTATGTTGAATAAGGTGTGAGCTCTGATTAAAGGCTTTGCCACATTCTGTACATTTGTATAGTTTCTTCCCAGCATGAATTCTCTGATGATTGATAAGGTTTGAGTGCTGATTAAAGGCTTTGCCACATTCTGTACATTTATAAGGCTTCTCCCCAGTATGAATTATCTGATGTTGACTAAGATTTGAGTAACTGATAAAAGCTTTGCCACACTCTTTACACTTGTATGGTTTCTCCCCAGTATGAATTTGCTGATGTTGATAAAGTCCTGCACTTTGGTTAAAGGCTTTCCCACAATTCCGACATTTATATGGTTTCTCCCCAGTATGGATTAGCCTATGTCGACTAAGGTTTGAGCTCTTATTAAAGGCTTTGCCACATTCTGTACATTTGTACGTCTTCTCTGCAGTATGAACACTGAGATATTGAGTAAGGCTTAAGGGCTTGCTAAAGGTTTTGCCACATTCTGTACATTTGTGAGTGTTCTCTGAAGTATGAATTGTGAGATGTCGAGTAAGATTTGAGGGCTTGCTGAAGGTTTTTCCACATTCTGCATATTGGTTAGGTTTCCCTCCTGTGTGGATTTTCCTGTGTCTATTTAGATTTGGTAATTGAGGAAAGACTTTCCCACATGTATTCCACTTGCAATGTTTCTCCTTAGCATGAATACTCAGATGTTGAGTAAGTTCTGATGACTGGTTGGAAACTTGACCAGATTCACTGAATTTGTAATTATTCTCTTCAATATGTATATTCCTACCTGTAATAAGATTTGAGCTTTGATAAAAGACATTGCTACATTCATCCCTATGGTTCTCTGAACATTGAGTTCTCTGATGATTCATGAGACCTAAGTCTTGGTCAAAGTGATTCCCAGGTTCAAGGCATGGGTAGCTTCTGGCTCCATCATAAATACTGTTGTAATTATTGAAGCTGGAGCTCTCGCTTAAGGCCTCACTCGTGGGATTAGACAAGGAAGGTTGTTCCGCATTATCTGTACTATGATACCCATTGAC
Source organism: Neotragus moschatus (assembly GCA_006410615.1). Classification (NCBI taxonomy): domain Eukaryota; kingdom Metazoa; phylum Chordata; class Mammalia; order Artiodactyla; family Bovidae; genus Neotragus; species Neotragus moschatus. The sequence continues at coordinate 1,296,341 of SJYA01002484.1, read as the reverse complement.
TGACAGCAGCTGGATAAAGGCTGTCTCATTATTATTGACATTGCAGATATTGGAATAGGGAGAAAATGTTTCTTGGTGGAAAAATAATGAGCCTTCACTAAAAGATCTCTCAAACTGATCATAATGAGATTTTCTTCCTTCATTTTCAAATCTCTGGCTCTCAGACGTGTATGACTGACTGTTTAATTCAAACCTATATTCATACTGGTTTGAGTGATTATTTGTAGTGTAGACTAGATGCCTTTCCATGTTCTCAAAATTTCACATCAGAGAATGTTTTTTGTTTTAATTATGTGGGTTCTTGTTGACAAAAACATAATTTTCTGCCTAACTTATTGACTTCCAATGGAATTTTTCCCAATTTGATGCATATCCTCAATTTCTTTTGGCAATCATGTTTTCATCATGAATAATTGTCCCGATTTGGTTACATCTAAAACAACATCCTTTTGGCCCTTCACAGCCCCCCTTACTTTCCCAGTCTTTCATTAAGTACAAATTTCCAAGCTGAGAGCTCTCAGAATTTCCGAGCACATTACACATGAATCTCCTATGCACCTCTTGTTTGGGAACAAACCCTGCGTATCATGAGAAAATATCGCTGAAAGATAACAAATAACCAAGATTCCACTTAGTACCTTGAGTGAATATGCTTTACAATTATATGCAATATTGACAAACCCTTAGCTAGATTAATATTAGGTGAGATGCAAGGAAGATCAGAAGTAAAAATAATGGCACTGTGCATGTTACATAGAACAAAAAGTAATTCTATCAGGTTACAATGAATGATACTATAACAAAAAGTTGAATACCTCAAAGGAAGATTCAATTTTTAGAAACACAGAACAACTCAGATGTTAGCATGAGTGAATTAAAAAATTATAGCACATCTACAACTATTAATAAGAGTTAAAAATTAATTTTAAAAAATCCTTGGACTAGATGAGTTAACTGGAAAATTCCAATATTTCAAGAAAAATAAATATCAGCTCTCCATAAGGGATCACCCNAACTCAGATGTTAGCATGAGTGAATTAAAAAATTATAGCACATCTACAACTATTAATAAGAGTTAAAAATTAATTTTAAAAAATCCTTGGACTAGATGAGTTAACTGGAAAATTCCAATATTTCAAGAAAAATAAATATCAGCTCTCCATAAGGGATCACCCAGTACACATTGCTATATTTACAATGGAGAACCAACAAGGTCCCACTGTACTTCACATGAAGTGATGGCACCAGATGCCATGACCTTGGTTTTCTGAATGTTGAGCTTTAGGCCAACTTTTTCACTCTCCTCTTTCACTTTCATCAGGAGGCTCTTTNTTTTTTTTTTTTAAATAGTGCTTCCAAGGGCTGATGATGGCCACTATACAGCACATAGACCAACATGAAAAAGAGAAGTATGGTGGTGGAAAAGGATGGTGCATAGCAGGGAAAAGTCAGTTTACACTAACAGTAACCCAAATGTGGGTATATTTACCAAATGGTTGAATACAAGGTTGCTGGGTAGCCAGCTATACTCACTCATTAGCTAAGCAACTCACAGGTGGCACACGGGCAGTGCATGCTTTATCAAGATCACAAATTTCTATATCACTCTTTGGGATCTCTAGAACAATTTAACTCTTGAAATTACATCTGGAAATGACAGGTGCTTTGGCATACTTAACTTATGTATAAGTAACCCTATGAAATAACTTGAAAAAGATACCTAATAACTGCACATAAAAAGATGCAATAAAAGATTGCCCTTTCACAAGGAAATTAGGCTCTGAATAATTATTTGCACCACACACTTTACATTCCCACAATACACAAATAAATAAATGTGTCTTACTGTTTAACATCTTCCTGCCTTTGCCTATGGTGATGGCCTGCCCAAAATAAAGCCGTCTCACCTCCCTCAAGTGTGGGAAACCATCTCTATTTCCCTCACACTCCTTTCTTAGCCAATCCATGATCCATAGTACACACTTCTATCAGAATACTCAGAACACTGTACTATAACTAATATTAATATATGCCTCTCAACTATACTCTGGTAAATATAGTGCCATTTTTAGGCTGTTTTGAAAATTATCTCTTTATCCAGGCCACAGTATAAGTCTGATAACAATTTCCTTTTAATATAGTCCCAGGTAAAAGCATATCATATCTAATTCGGTGTTTGTGTCTTAGCTGTTTCTAGTAAAGTTCGTTCTTACCACTTGGCTTTGAGAGAAGGTGATTTCTCACCTCTGGGCTTTACCATACCAAACTATAACCACATTTAGTCAAACATTTAGATCTTTGCTAATTTCCAGTTAGCTCCTATCCATATGTTCCCCTTTCACAAACCTCCTGGATTAAATCAGTAAGGAACGGCTGCTGGCAGCTGTATGTCGTTCAATTTTGCTACCACTAAAGCATGTGAATATTTCATTGTTTAGGCATTGCAGAGACTCTCAGCAAACATTTACTCTGGGTTCTTGGATTAGAAGAACATTTGTGGCAGGCGAAAGGTAAATAATAAACCACAATGCTACTCAACCAATGACCTAAAAACCTTTTGACATCTGACTCTATTGCTTACTAAATCACTGTGCATATAAACAAAGATTCAACCCTTTGTTTCTATTACCAATTATATTTCTAAAACATACTTCTTCAGTTATTTAGTTTATATAAAATAGGCTATAAAGTAAGGCACAATAGTTCAGTGACTTGTAAGCTAACATAAAAAGTATCAGAATATGAATTCATCTGTAAGTGACTGACTACATACAGCTGGATGTCACAATATAAGCTGTCAGATCTCTGGTTTCCTCCAATATAAGTCTATATGTAAGTTTCAACTCTAATGAAGCAATATTCATGAATCTTCAGTCTGTGTGTCAGAAATGAAAACAAATTCAATATATTCAAGGGCACTTGCTGAATGCCTTGGACAGTCAAGCACTATGTTGGGCACATGAGAGAAAATGAGTAAGAGCCGTCAGTGCTCTTTAGGAGGTGTAAATCTAGTGAGAGAAACAGGTATAAACAAGCAATAAGCAATGAAGAGTTAGCTCACTGAAGATTTGATCAAAGATAGCCCATCAGTTCCTTCCTGATATGTTGCATGGCTGACACACTGTGTGTAACAAACACATGTTGAACAAAATGTACTAATCAATCAATTCACTGATCAACTGATCAAACAGCAAAAACTGCTCTAATAATAGTTAAACCAGTGAAATGGGGGTCTCAGGAAGCCTCTTGGAGAGAAAGGCTTGAAGAAAGTTTTGAAGAATAATTTCCATTTGGGCAAGCTGAGATGCAACAGAGCAAGGGAAACTTCCTCACTGAAACAAGAGAGTCTAACAATATTTCCTCAGTTTCACTTTCCCCTGGGGTCTGTTCATGTCAATAGTGGCCGTCACCATCTCACTGGCACCAAGAGATCTGTTGCGTTCCCCAACTTCAATAGGCACTTGGTAAACAACTGTTCAACAAAAGACCCAACTGGTGGAAGCAGAGGAAAACAGTAACCAAATCTTCCTTTTGTCTCTTCAGTTGCAGCTAATGACATTCTCAAAAAGACTCAAAATGCCAAGGTTAAAAAAACTAAGCACAGAATATTATTAATTAATTATTTAACTAATCAATTAAATTGACTAACTCACACAGTCAACATTCTAAAGCTACCTTCACATAGTTAGGTGGTTTGCCCCAGGAATTGTATCAGGTCATTCTAATTCCTAAACTAGCTACATTCTAACCCTAAAGCATCTCTACAGCTTCCCAAGTTTCTTTTCTTCTACAGCCTAAGCTACTTTGATGTAAAGGGATCACTTGGGGATGCACCACACAGGAGCTAACCAGAATATTTTGACAAGGTTTAGGGCACATGCCCACTGTTAAGAGTCCTGTTCTATGCAACCTGGTAAGACTAAGGTGAACAGACTCAATGACTCTCCTTGACCTCCCCTTAATCAAGCTCAGGAATGGCCAGCTTCAAAAGAATGACAGCACTCCATCAAAAGAAGTTCAGACAACCGAGCAAGTCATATCCTCATTCATGACTTAAGGATAGACTACTACAGTTCACACTGTTGTAGGCAGCATCACACTTAGCGAGTCTTTTCCTACCACCTCAAACTGATGGCCCCTTAAAAAGTCAAGAAGAGAAAATGTTTTCCCAATTGTGAAACTGACCAAGGGAACTGCACCCTCTTATCTAACTTTGTATTGTTAAAATTTTTAGTCCTTTAATAACAAAGTGAAACCCTCATAATGTTTTTCAGGAAAAACAGTAGGGAAATGTTTTAAGTGCTGTAAAAAATTGAATGTGAGAAAAATAGCTTGGCACTTAGCAATATGTTCGTATCTCCAGGGAAATGTTAAATCCAGGAACCTGATAAGTAGACTTTACTACGTCACATTTTAATAACATTTTATAACTTACAAGATAAGTTTTCGTTTTTACCTTCTAGCTGCTACCAGTATTTTTTCCTCACTTTTCTCTATCCCTATAATCTTCTCATTTTATTTCCTTCTCTTGCCTTCTTCTATTTCCTTCTAATTAATTTCAGCCATAAGAAAAAAAAATTTCCATATTGACTATATGAATTTTTATATCTAATCCAAAATAAAGATATGTTAATAAAGCAGTTCCCAACACATATATTTTCATGTTATTTTAAAAAGAGGCCATATGTGGGAAATAACTGATTGAATAAAGGTAAAGAAGTCTCTCTTCTCCCCTTCATTCTTTCTTTTCTAATTATAGGACTTCTCAGAACCCTCACAATATGCCAAAGGAGATAGTGCAGGTATATCTCTTCTAAATTTGTTTAACCACAGAAATTTTTCCTCTTCAGTGAATCCAGTGGAGTGCACTTTAAGAACTGTTTTCCTAAATTTCAAAACACAGGAAAAAACTTAATATAGGCATAATACATTCAAAAGGTGTATGTGCTGTAGGAAGGGGGAGGCCCCCCTTACAGGGCCCCAAGAGCAGGCTCTTGTCTAACACTCAGAAAAGAATTTTCCGAGGAGACACGTGCTGACAAAGCAAGAGATTTTATTGGGAAAGGCATCCCGGGTGGAGAGTAGTAGGGTAAAGGAACCCAGGAAAACACCTCTGCCTGGTGGCTTGCAGCCTCAGGGTTTATGGTGATGGGATTAGCTTCCGGGTGGTCTTTGTCCAATCATTTTAATTCAGAATCTTTCCCGATGGCACACCCATCCCTCAGCCAAGATGGATGCTAGCGAGAGGGATTCTGGGAAGTGGATGGACATGCGGTGTCTCCTTTCGACCTGAACTCTTTCGGTTGGTGGTGGCTCATTAGTTCTGTATTCTTTACCAGGATCTCCTGTCATAAAACAACTCATGTGAATGGTTACTATGGTGCCTGGCCAGGGTGGGTGGTTTTAATCAGTGTGCTTCTCCTAACAACTCCCCACTAAGAGACTTCATACTCAAGATACTTTTTGGGAGTTGGGATGGAGGTCTCTTTCTCCTGAGTTCCCTTACCCACCACTCTTCACCTGGGTGCCCTTCCCAATAAAATCTCTTGCTTTATCAGCACGTGTCTCCTCGGACAATTCTTTTCCAAGTGTTAGACAAGTGTCTGCTCTTGGGGCCCTGTAGGGGGGCCTCCCCCTTCCTAAAACATATGTATACTAATTTTTTTTTTTTAAAAGAGAACATTATGCCATAAGGTCAAAAGCTGGCGGCAGGGACTGAGATAGTACTCATTTTATTAAGAATCCAACTGCAAAAACTAATCTACCTAGAGGTGAATATGTACAAAATGCATTAATCTTCCAGAAGTATTTAAGAGGAAATCAAGCTATGAACAACAATATGACAACATTAGAGTAATAAATGAAATACAAATGGGGAACTCCTTTACAGTTAGTTTAGTTACCTTTAAGTCACTTTAGTAAAAATGAAAGGGTAGGTGGTAAGAAAGTCTGTACTACAGAAAATACGTGGTGGTTATTAACCTAGATAACTTCCACACGTAGGTCAATGCTTAGCTCCTCCCACCTCCTCTTCCTTCTTTTTCCTGCTTCTCAGTGTTCCCACAGCACTCTATATATGGTTCTACTGTTATCATATTGTATTGAAGTAATTTATTTTCTCATCTAACTTCCTGTCTAGACTGTAAGCTCCTTGAGAATGGGGTTTATATTATATCTGAATCTAACACTTCATAAATTACTAGAGTGTTTATAGTTAGTAAATTAATTGATTCTCTCAAATTCAATAATTACTACCTTACTTAGCGAACATTCATAAGGATTAACTGAATATCTGAAATTTTAGAATAATGGAGTCACCATTAAGTATTACTCATTTTTCCTCTCCATGATATAAAGAGCCAGCATGTGATACAGACTAGGCCCTCAATAAGTGCGTTGAAATAATTGTTCAATCAACTGACCGCAAGTTTTGACTACAAGTTTAGGCCTTAGTGCAGGGGACAGGATACCTAAAGTCTGACTTCTGACTGCTGCCGAGTACTGCACATGGCAGCAGGAGAGAAAGACGTTTCAGCACTAAGGCACCATCTCAACCCACTGCAGCCAAAAGCAATTCCTACAAGAAGTAAAGAAACAGGTGCTACCTGAAAAGCTCAGAAGTTTATAAAGCCACCCCAATAGCTCTAAAGACTGAAATCACTCTCTTTTTTTGTAGAAAATCACAGCCTAACACGGAGTTAACTTCCTATACTGAGCACCTTTGTCACCTACGCAGACATATGTCCATCATGTCTTTTTCAATATTCTTTCCAATTAACTATATTATAGTATAAGCCCATTTTTCCCACTCCAGTTTTCTCTGTCTTAACTACACACACATTATCTTTCCCAGATGGTATAATACATTAAAAAGTAGTCAGAATTCTGTCTTCACAAAAGTGCCCAGAGATATAGCATTCCTTTAAAGCTACAGCAATTACATGTCAGCCTAAATGCCATCTAAAGCTTAAAATCTTCAGGGAAAAGCATGATAGGCTGCTGCAGCTGCTGCTGCTGCTGCTGCTAAGTCACTTCAGTCGTGTCCGACTCTGTCCGACCCCATGGACGGCAGCCCACCAGACTCCCCGTTCCTGGGATTCTCCAGGCAAGAACCCACTGGAGTGGGTTGCCATTTCCTTCTCCAATGCATGAAAGTGAAAAGTGAAAGTGAAGTCACTCAGTCGTGTCTGACTCTTCGCCACCCCATGGGCTGCAGCCTACCAGGCTCCTCCGTCCATGGGATTTTCCAGGCAAGAGTACTGGAGTGGGGTGCCATTGACAGGAGAATGCACCAAATATGAGTCAAAGACTCTTTTCACCTTCCAGACAATGACTTTGGAACTTTATTCTCCTGGTAGAATTGTATTATTCTTTCACAAGTTACTTATGGTGGATATATAAGTTCTTTCCAANTGAACATTGAGTTCTCTGATGATTCATGAGACCTGAGTCTTGGTCAAAGTGATTCCCAGGTTCAAGACATGGGTAGATTCTGGCTCCATCATAAATACTGTTGTAATTATTGAAGCTGGAGCTCTCACTTAAGGCCTCACTCGTGGGATTACACATGGAAGGTTGTTCCACATTATGTGTACTATGATACCCATTGAATGACAGCAGCTGGATAAAGGCTGTCTCATTATTATTGACATTACAGACATTGGAATAGGGAGAAAATGTTTCTTGGTGGAAAAATAATGAGCCTTCACTAAAAGATCTCTAAAACTGATCAAAATGAGATTTTCTTCCTTCATTTTCAAATCTCTGGCTCTCAGACATGTATGACTGTTTAATTCAAACCTATATTCATACTGGTTTGAGTGATTATTTGTAGCATAGACTAGATGACTTTCCATGTTTTCAAAATTTCACATCAGAGAATATGTTTTTTGTTTTAATCATGTGGGTTCTTGCTTACACAAACATATTTTTCTGCTGAACTTATTGACTTCAAATGGAATGTTTCCCAATTTGATGAATATCCTCAATTTCTTTTGGCAATCATGTTTTCATCATGAATAATTGTCCCGATTTGGTTACGTCTAAAACAACATCCTTTTGGCCCTTCACAGCCCCCCTTACTTTCCCAGTCTTTCATTAAGTACAAATTTCCAAGCTGAGAGCTCTCAGAATTTCCAAGCACATTACACATGAATCTCCTATGCACAGCTTCTTTGGGAACAAACTCTGAGTATCATGAGAAAATATCGCTGTGTCATCCGCTTCATTCATTCACACCTAGCACCAGGGTTCTTTCTTTACTCCAAAGTGGACCTGAGAAGCTGCCATCTCCTCCTCTTCTTCCTCCTGCCCTGGGTCGTTTTCGCATCAAGACTGTGGAGGAATCACCTTCACGTCATGAGATCACACCTTCAGAGGCATCAGCACAGCTCCTTCATCTGCTCCCAACACCCCCACAGGCAGAAGGACCTTGAAAAGCGGGAAAGGCCAACCTTTCCTGTACTTCGTCTCAGGAGAGTTTCAGGACAATCAGCTCCTCTGTGGAGACCAATCTATCAATTTGTTGTTGTTGTTGTCTACTCTTCTTTCTTCATATAAAATCCCCCAAATTCTGCTAACACGGGGTGTATGGACTGCACTGACTTGCCCCTTTAAAGCTCATGCAGAGCAGAACTTGATGCCTCTGGTTGGACGGAAGCCCGGCCTCAGCTCTCACAGATGGACTAGGAGCCACGTACTTAACCCGTGCCTCCCCTTAGAATCCCCTGGAGCACTTCCTGTACACCACACTGATGCTCCCACAGGACCGAGAGGGAATCCGAATTGATGCTTTTGAACTGTGGTGTTGGAGAAGACTCTTGAAGAGTCCCTTGGACTGCAAGGAGATCAAGCCAGTCAATCCTAAAGGTCAACCCTGAATAGTCACTGGAAGGATTGATGCTAAAGCTGAAGCTTGAATACTTTGGCCACCTGATGTGAAGAGCTGACTCACTGGAATGCTAGGAAAGATTGAAGGCAAAAGGAGAAGGGTGAGGGCAGAGGATGAGATGGTTAAATAGCATCACAGTGGATTATTTTATTTTTCATGATTATGAGACTGTACATATGTTAAGAAAACACAAGAAGAGAACTTGTCTAAATACATACTCATTAAAGAATAGGCAGACATACATATAATTCATTAAAGTACATATTAATTTCCATAGCCTGGCACTGCAATTTAATGATTTGAATATATACACACACACACACACACACACACACACATATATATATATATATTAGTATCTGCCACATTCTCATCCTTCTCCTATTTTTTCCTTTGTTTTTTTCTAAAGAAATATGAATCTGGACCAAATAATCCAAGATTGAATGTAAGACTTTCCATTCCTTTCTATTATATATAAGTGGGATATAAAAAACCCATAGAATTAATATTCTAGGATAAGATTTGGCAAACTTTAGCCCACAGGTGAAATCTGGCTTATTTCCACTTTTTTAGTTTTTTTTTTTTTTTAACTCTAAACATTTTTTAATGGTTGAAAATAAATCAGAATAAAATGTAGGGAACATTAAAAAGATGTAAATTTCAAATGTCTTTGTCCACAAATAAGATTTTAATGGAACAAGGGAAACTCATTCATTTACATATTGACTATGAGAAAGTTGAGTACTTCTGACAATTGAATAGCTCCCACTACAGTCTAAAATATTTGCCATTTGACCCTTTACAGAAGAAGACTGCTGATCCTTAGCCTACAATATACTATGGCAATATTTATTCTTTTCTTATTGAATGGCATACATAATTTTAAGTTTCTTCTGTAATTCCATTTTATGGGGAATGACCTGTTATTACTCAAAAAAGGACTTTATTTTTTAATAGACTCAGCTATATAGACTCTAGACTTTTCTTTAAATAGACTTCTAGTTTCTTGAAGTATTATATATCACATTCTTATATTTTGGGAAGCAGTTCTTAATGATACTGGTAGGTGTTTCATGAAGTTAGTATTTCCTAATAAAGTAAGATTTAAAAACTTAGGGCTTAATGACATTTCAGGAGTTTTCACTATAGAATGTTTCCTTAGTTTTGATATGCCCATAAGTTTTGTGAATTTTCAGTGCAGGCTATTGTGCACAACATTTCTGATTTTATTTAACACAAAATCTTGTTTGTGCTATGTCGTATTCTATGGAATCTGCCTGAGAAACAACTATACTGGACACAAAAAAGTTACAAGGGAAGTAAAAACTTTTGAGGGTTCAGTCTTCCCCTCCCCTTTTAGTACAGTTTAAAATTGCATATAGCCAATGAATAAAACTCTTAAGTTATTATGAATATCATTGTAACTTTGATTATTGCAATTTGGGAATATATCTCTTCTGATTACTTACCTTTAATTTGCCATAATAGTTCATTTGTAAAGCATGTTTATTAATTTAATATGCTTAATACAGTAATACAATGTAGAATTTTTCACTGTTAAGAAAACTAGCTTAAAATAATTTCTTTACAAAGTTTTGATTTATGTAGAATCAGACAATTTGTTGTTAAACTCCCTCAGAATTTATTCTAGCCAAGGTTGAACAGAATAGGATGTCTTCATTATTTGTTTTAACTGTTGATCTGTCATGCTTAGAAAGATAAACATTAGACCTTTGCTTTTCAACCTTCATAAAAAAATGGCTTTAATGCCATATCTTTTTCTTTAAAAAGTAAATCTTCCATCTTAATATGTTTCCTCCCTTTTTTATGCAGTTACTTTGTTTGGCAGGAAACGAGCTCACACTTCCCTCTGCTGAAGAAAGCAATCTGTGACTCATATACAACCGAGAAAAGTATCACCTTATTCAAAGATAAATCATATGATATTGTTATGCTGAATGACTAAGAAAGCATGGATTAGGTGGTTGCATTATAAAAATATCAAAGTAAACTCATCTAAAGGGTACACTGTGAATGGACTGAAATTCAAAGATATTATATTGCTACCTAAATCTAAGGGAATCTAAGGAAAAAATACTGATTTTCTATTATAGACTTTCAGAAGATTGAGAATTAATGTAAGTCTTATTTTAGAAATTTTGCTATATTTATTAACTCTCATTATATATGGACTCATATGCTCAGCTAAGTAAGATTTAGTAGTAAGATTTGTTTTAAAAAATCTCACTGTATTACTTGAGTAAATAAAATTATTGCATTTTTAATACTTAAATGTTATATTAGTTCCCTAGGGCTGTAGTAACAAAGTACCAAAAGCCAGTGTCTCAGAATAATAGACATATATCATCTCACTGTTCTGGAGAACAGAGGTCTAAAATCAAGGCATTAGCTGGACTATCTCCCTGTGAAGGCACTAAAGAGGATTTTTTTCAGGCCTCTGTTTTAGCTTTGGGTGGTTTCTTGGCTTGTGGTAGCATAACTCCACTCTTCACATGAGTTCTCCATGAGCTTGTCAGTGTTTATGTTCACGTTTTTCCATTTTTATAAATACATCAGTCATATTGTATTCAGTTCAGTTCAGTTCAGTCGCTCAGTCGTGTCCAATGCTTTGTGACCTCATGAACCACATTAAGCCAGGCCTCCCTGTCTATCACCAACTCCTAGAGTCCACCCAAACCCATGTCCATTGTGTCAGTGATGCCATCCAACCATCTCATCCTCTGTTGTCCCCTTCTCCTCCTGCCCTCAATCTTTTCCAGCATCAGAGCCCTTTCAAATGAGTCAGCTCTCCACATCAGGTCAAAGTATTGGAATTTCAGCTTCAACATCAGTCCCTCCAATGAACACCAGGACTGACCTCCTTTAGGATGAACTGGTTGGACCTCCTTGCAGTCCAAGAGACTCTCAAGAGTCTTCTCCAACACCACAGTTCAAAAGCATCAATTCTTTGGTGCTCAGCTTTCTTCACAGTCCAACTCTCACGTACATACATGACCACTGGAAAAACCATAGCCTTGACTAGACGGACCTTTGTTGGCAAAGTAGTGTCTCTGCTTTTGAATATGCTATCTACATTGGTCATAACTTTCCTTCCAAGGAGTAAGCATCTTTTAATTTCATGGCTGCAATCAACATCCACAGTGATTTTTGAGCCCCCCAAAATAAAATTTGATACTGTTTCCCCTGTTTCCCCATCTATTTGCCATAAAGTGATGGGACCGGATGCCATGATCTTAGTTTTTTGAATGTTAAGCTATTGTATTAGAGCTCATCTTAATAACCTCGTTTTAATTTGCTTACCCCTGTTAAGTCTTGATCCTGAAAAAAAAGTCACATTTTGAGGTACTTGGGTTTAGTGCTTGCTATAAATGAATCTATCTTCCCCAAAATCATAAATTGAAACCTATACCTCATTGTAATTGTATTTTGATATAGGGCCTTTGGGAAATGATGAGGTCATGAGGGTGATGCTTTGAAGAAATGAATCAATTCTCCTACAGAGAACCCTGCAGAGATCTCTTGCTCCTTCTGCCATGTAAGAACACAGCAAAAGTTCACTTATGAATTATGACATGGACTCTCACAGAACACCAAATCTGGTGGCACCTTAACCTTGGAGTTATAGCCTTCAGAACACTAAGAGATAATGTTTGCCTTTCTTTATTCCTATATTCCACCCAGATTATATAATGTTACCGAAGCCTGAATGGACTAAGATTGAGCTCCAACATGTTTTGGGGGATAAAATTCAACTCAAACAAATATCTTTTTCTTAGTAGCTATCCCACTGCAATTGCCTCCAAATTTCATGGCAATTATAATCAAGTTTATTATATTTTTTTTCTGTTTAAATATTAATGAAGCAACCAAAGACTGACTCATTCTAAACATTTGGCACTTACAACATACAGACTTTTGCTTTTCACTTTCTTCATATTCATTCTGTGGATTTTGTAACTACAGGCAAAATGTCTGCTTTACGGAAAAGAGTATCATATTGTCTATTTTCTAATCACTTTAAAAAATTTTTGTTTTATTTTAATTTTATTGAGATATAATTGATATATAGCCTTGTGTAAGATGTATAGTAGAATTTGATTAACAAACATCATGAAACGAATGCCATAATAAGTTTAGTGGATATTCATCATCTCATATAGATACAAAATTAAAGAAATAGAAAAAGAAAGTTTGTGTGATAAGAATTCTTAGGATTTACTCTATTAAACTTTCATATATAACATATAACCCTGTTAATTATATTTATCATGTTATACATTATACCCATAGTGATTGTTTATCTTGTAACTGGAAAGTTTTTAACTTCTGCCTACCTTCAGCCAGTTCTCCCTTTCCCCAGGAAACCCACTATTTCTGGCAGTCACAAATCTAATCATTTATTCTATGGGTTTCTTCGTCTGTTGGTTTGTTTTTGAAGTGTGCTGCTGCTAAGTCGCTTCAGAATAGCATGTAATATATAAATATGTTAGGAAATATACCAATAAAAAGAAGGCCTGTCAGCCCACCATCCAGTTAAGAGCAAAAATGTTATCAATACTGGGTACACCTATCCATGTTTTCTTTCCCTACGTCATCTCTCTCCTTCCCTCTGCCAGCAGTTAATACTGTCTTGAAATTTTATCATTCCCTGCTGCTAAGTCACTTTAGTCGTGTCCAACTCTGTGTGACCCCATAGACAGCAGTCCACCAGGCTCCGCCATCCCTGAGATTCTCCAGGAAAGAATACTGGAGTAGGTTGCCATTTCCTTCTCCAATGCATGAAAGTGAAAAGTGAAAGCGAAGTTGCCCAGTCGTGTCTGACTCTTCGTGACCCCATGGACTGCAGCCTACCAGGCTCCTCCATCCATGGGATTTTGAAGTGTAGTTGATCTAAAACTCTATGTTAGTTTTTATTATAAACCATAGTGTCTCAGCACTTCTGTACATTTCAAAATAATTACCATGGCAAGTCTAGTTACCATCCATCAGCATAGGAAGATATTACATACTTATTAACTGTATTCTTCACACTGCACATTTCATATCTGTGACTCATTTATTGTGCAACAGCAAGTTTATACCTCTTAATCTCTCTCATGTACTTCTCTCCTTTCTCCACCCACTTCTGTCTGGAAACCACTGTTTGTTCTCTGAATCTATGATTACTTTTCTGTTGTGTTATGTTTATTTGCTTGTTTTGTTTTTTAGGTTCAATATGTAAATGAAATCACACTGTATTTGTCTTTCTCTGTCAAACATTTCAGTCAGTATAGTACTTTCTAAGTCCAGTCATAGTTCAAATGAGAAGATTTCATTCTATTCTCTATGGCTGAGTAATATTCATTACCACTAGCACCACATGAGAAGCCTGTATCCCACAACTTAATTCACTGATGAGCTTTAGTGGTTTTATGGTGGCATCTTTAGGCTTTCCTATATATAGTATCATGTCATCTATAAATAGCAATATTTTCCCTTCCTTTCTATTTTGGATTCTTTTATATGTTTCACTTGTCTCACTACTGTGAGCGTTCTAGTAGGATAACTGGCTTCTGATCAGAATGGTTGCTATCCCCTGACTTGTGCGGAGGCCACCAGCTACAGAGCTCTGGGAGATCCTGGAGCTAGTGCTTGCCCATTGGTGGTTGAAACCAAGTCCTAGGGGCCCCAAATCTAGCACTGGGCTGCTGGTGGGAGGGCCTAGCTCCTGACATGACTGGCTGTGGTATCAAAATTGTTCCTAAGTTGGTGTCAGCCTGCTGGTGAGTGAGGGCAGAACCAGAGGTGGCTGACTGAGGGGTCCAAGGTGTCTTGTAGCCAGCATTGGACTGCTGGTAGACAGAGCCACATTTGTGCATCTCTGGCTTCAGGGCCCTGCAGTGTGGTGCTGGCCTCTTAGTCAGTGAGGACAGTTCCTAACACAGCAGTGTTCTGGGTTGTGGTCATCCTGGAGCTGGTATCAGCTCCCTGCCGGGCACGGCCAGTGTCCTGTGGTTTGGGGCTAGCACCAGCTAGATAATAGGGAAAAACTGGTTCTGGGATTGCTGGCTGCAGGGATTGAGGGTGGGGAGATTGGGGTCAGAGAGCTGGTGTCAGCCACTGATGGCTGGGACTGTGGCCCATCTACCTTCAGGGAAGGTAGATGCCTGAGCCTCTGGCTTCTGTAACAGGCTAATTCTGAAGCTGGCATCAACTCCCTGGTGGGTGGGGCTGGGGTCCTAGTGGTCCTGGAGCTAGTGCAGGCAGAGCTGGGACCTGAGGTCTCTGCTTTCAGGGCCTTAGGGTGCCCCAGCAAGTGCTGGGACACTGATAGACTGGGCTGGTTCAGAGTGGCTGGGGACTCAGGGGTCCTAAGGCAGCAGGTTTGCTGGTGGGAGGGTCCGTGTCCCAGCCCAGGGAGCAGCAAGGCCTGAGGTACCCCATTACAGATGCTGGAAGGCAGGTGGGCTGGGCCCATTTTAATGCAGATAAGCTACAGGAAGGATTCCAAAATGGTAATTGCAAGGACCAGTATTCTGGTAGAAGAATCTTTCCAAAACAGATACCAGAACTGTGTGTGTCTCCAGGGTGAACTCCAGTGGCCTCCTGCCTCTCTGGGTGCCCAATTATTTTATGAGAAAGCAAATTCTTTGCCAGATCCTCCAGTAAAATTTCTCTTAAGTCTAATTGCCAGGATCCAGCAAAGGGGAAAAAGACAATTTGTAGTAATTAGAAATCATGAGCCATTTCCTGCTTTTAAGTACATTGATTCCCCTTCCCCATCTAAAATTACAGTTCTGCTAGCAAGAAGTTATAAGGTCTCTGTTGGGTCAGCAACTCAGAGAATCTACCTTACCATCTGTAACAATGACAGTTTAATGGTGTCTGATGAAATTGGTAATCCTTTCTTTTGTTTCCTATACCTCCAAATTACTCACAAGTGGTTTTTAAGAAATGAACACAAGAAGTGGCTATTGAGAGCCTGAGAATGTCATCCTAATTTTTGAATAGAGTTTATTTTATCATAGTAAATAATCATCTAGTCTTGTCAGTTGCATACTGTAAGTTATATTTAACTTTTGTAAAATATGAACATGAATATAAGGATACAAGTTTTCTGTTACATAACATACAGCATTTTCTCCAACTACACTTTTACTACAAATGAAACATTTTCATCTAAAGATTCATTTTAATATAAGGAGATCACACCAGTCAATCCTGCTGCTGCTGCTGCTGCTGCTGCTAAGTTGGTTCAGTTGTGTCTGACTCTTAGCAACCCCATGGACTACAGCCTACCAGGCTCCTCTGTCCATGGGATTTTCTAGGCAAGAGTACTGGAGTGGGATGCCATTGCCTTCTCTGACCAATCAATCTTAGAGGAAATCAATTCTGAATATTCATTGGAAGGTCTGATGCTGAGGCTCCAATACTTTGGCCACCTGACACAAGAGCTGACTCAGTGGATAAGAAACTGATTCTGAGACATATTGAGGGCAGAAGGAGAAGGGGTCAACAGAGGATGAGATGATGGGATGACATCACCGACTCAATGGATGTGAGTTTGAACAAACTCTGGGAAATAGTGAAGGACAGGGAAGCCTAGTGTGCTGCGGTCCACGGTGTTGCAGAGTCAGACAGAACTGAACAACTGAACAACAACAACAAAAAAATGACTCCCTTCTAACAGAAAATATACCTGAAATATATATATATATATATTATATATTTTGGAAATGTTCCCATATATGGAGAAATAAAATGTTCTAAGGAAAATTAATTTCAATTTATCATTTAGCAAGGGTCTTAAGACTTTCTATCAGTTTAGTTCAGGACTCCTAATTATGAATAAACAGAATTTGTATGTGTGTTTAATATTTTCTTTTAATAATTTCATATAGAATGAAATTGTGCACTAACATTTCTGTATGCCACAGTTTTATAATTCCAGTATATATATATTTTAAACTTTCTGAGTGATAAATTATACTTATGTTTATTTTTCATCAAGATAGAACTGAAAGAAAAAAACCTCAACTTCTTTAAAAAACAAAGCAGCCATCAGATGACTGTATTCTTGGTACCTACTAGAATTAAATCCCTTCAGAGCAGACAGAAGTAAAAATAATAGCATTAAAGTTAAACACTATTGTTGAAAAGGGAACTTAATGAAAACAGTGAATCAAAAATAAGATGTCTTGAGGGTAGTAAAATGTCTAGGATAACCTAAGGCTTGTAACTTTGGCTTATATTATTTCATATATATCATATAAATGGTACCGCTTGTTCTTGGGAAAACAGTAAGTAATGCTTACAAAAAATAATATTTTTCAACAAAGACATTGTCTAGCTACAATCAAACATAACATATCTAGATGGTTTAGTAATTCAAGAAAATAGATTACAAATAAGATGGAGCAAGTTGTATCAGACTGAATAATTAAAACTAGAAGTAATCTTCACAAAACACTGCTTCAGACATAAATTTGGCAAAGTACAATAAAGTATTTATTTAAAATTTTAGCTGTAAAAAATTACAATCAAAGTTGAAGTGAACTATCTTACAATATGTGAAGTGTTATAAATCTTTTATAATTTTTTTTTCAGTTTACTAAAGTGCAGTATTCGATTTGAACAGCTAAACCCAACATCATCATTTAAGTCAAAAGAAATGTGTGACTTCAAAACAACCAGGGAATTTACTTCCATATATTAGATACTTATTTTTCATGTTCATCTTTGTTTTGAGTACAGACAGACATACATGATGTTAAAGGAAAATGTTAACCAGAGACTAAATTGTTATTCAAATGTTAACCAAAGTGTTATTCAACCACTTTGAATTTCAAAGTTCAAAATGTATAATCAGTTCATTGGATAGTTTCAACTTAGTGAAGTCTCATGAAAATACCACTTTCCATAAATCATTCCTTTCTTGTGCTACAGTGAATCTTTCATTTGCACCAAAAAGTAGTCTTCTTCATAATTAAATTTCATTATTTTTTGGTTATGTTGGTTATTAAAATTTAATCCAGACTTGCTTAAAAGTCTAATCCAAATCTATTTTAGAGTTTACTTAACTTTAGATTCCATAGCACAGCCATATATAAGATGGATGGGGGCAGGGCTTGCCTTCATCTGAGACCCCAGCTTTAGCCAGATTTCCTAGAGCAGTGCAGAGCAGGATAAAAGGCAACACAAAGATCCTCTTACATACATTTCTGAGGGGATGCTTCCTAGTCTCATCTACAGAGTTGTCCACTCTCCTCCATAATGGTTGTTGTCTCTCTGGATGTTGAAATTTCCCTGTAGAAAGAAAGGTGTCAGTAGGTTGTAGAAGAAGATTACTCGTGAAGTACAATCATGAGCTAACTTTGTTCCCCTAGTCTTCCCTCAGCATGTTTTTAATAGGTAAATTTTTCCCTTGATACAAGATAATAAATCAGGTAGTTCAGCAACAAAGCAATTTCATCATTATTATTATTAATCATTGTGATGTAATAAATATACTCTGTTCTCTTTAAGTCACTAAATACAAAAATGGTTTTTTCTATTGTTTTGGGGACTGACATGAGGAGGACAGCTGAACAACTGGCAGTGTCATGGGTAAAGGTATAGGGTGAAGGCCCCAGGGTGGAATCTGGCTCTACTGTTTTGAAAGTATTAAGCCCCCTTGTCTTGTGACTTGGCTCTTCGCTGCAAAGACAGTACTAGCGGTAAATCTTACTGACTCTCACATATAAATGAGTTACTTATATTTTCCAGACAATAAAATCTGTTATCTTTTCTTCTGGATACTTAATATCCATTGCCACAAGAATGTGCTAATATGCCACAAGAATACCACCTCAAACACACTGGGTTAAAGCAATAATTTAGGTCATTAGTTTAAGTCATGAGTTTACAGGCCAACTATGTGGATCTTTTGGTCTCAGGTTGGCTAATTCCTATATCCGTGGTCAGCTGTGGGCCAGCTAGATGCTCTGTGGTAGATTCAGGTGCGTACTTGACACCATGTGCAGGTTGGACTAACTTTCTGCTTGTCTAGAATGGCCTCAGATTTTCATTCTTGTTCCTTCTGCAGGCTAGTCCAAGCACATTTTAACAATAGAGGTAAGTACAAAGAAGTGGGCATAGATTGTCAGGAGCCAGTGTGAGGAACTCTGCCCATGGCAAAGGTCATGAGGAAGGAGGCTTTGGCATACGCAAAAGTGGGATGGAGCCTCAGGAAACCCCTGTTCCCAAGCTATCTACCCCCCCAAAACCAGAGTCTGCCTACTTTACTGATTTATGCTCTCACCTATACCTCTGACTTTACGGGGGGCTGTCCCCACACCACCTCTCTCGGAGAAGGAGTTAACTTGCAGCTCCAGTTAATAAAAATTCGTGTTTCAACTTACAAACTCCTCTGAAGGAGGAGTTTCTCTAGCTTGCCTGAGCAGGTTTGTCCAGCCACATGTGATTGTTTACAGCCTCCCAACCATGAGAGGCACGAGATGCTTTAAACTCTCAAATATAGACTCTTTTGAGAAGTTAGAAAATTAATAGTGTAGTATAGTGGGTTGATTAGAAATTATATTGGTGAGGGTTTTTCATTTGCTGAGCCAATATTTGCTGCTAAGTCTCCATATTCCTTGCCCTTATACAAATATATAACTAACATATAGGAGAAATAAGTATTAACCTTTAATATTAATCATGTTAAACCTTAGGTTAAGTAAATTCCTTTCTTTATTATAACCTCCTGCACCCTCACCC
This sequence comes from Neotragus moschatus, assembly GCA_006410615.1. Classification (NCBI taxonomy): domain Eukaryota; kingdom Metazoa; phylum Chordata; class Mammalia; order Artiodactyla; family Bovidae; genus Neotragus; species Neotragus moschatus. The sequence continues at coordinate 1,276,693 of SJYA01002484.1, read as the reverse complement.
TATAGGAATGCAACTTTATCTGGTACCTTCAGAGGGTGGTGCCTGGTTTAAGAAAAAATCAATCCTGGAAAAAATAAGTTTTCTGGTTGACTGACCATTATCAGAAAGGGCCATAAAATGTCAGCAAGCTTCATGGCCAGAAGATAATATAAAACTCCTAAGACCTTGTATACATTTATATGAAGCACCTGATTTTGACAAGGGTCAGGTCTGCTGACCTCACATGACTCTGTATTCATCCCTATGTATAAGAAAAAGTATAAAGGCAAACCTGAAAATAAAGAAAATCATTGGTTTCTGGAAAGACTGATTCCCCCGTGTCTGTCTTCCTTGTTCCCCGTTTTTCTGGCTGAATTTCCATCTGGAGCATGAGTACTCGCCAAGCCTGCTAATTTTGTCTGGGCTTCTAAGATCTGACCGGGGGAGCCTCAGTGTCTCCTCTCCTTCAGGAGAACGGAAAGATGCCTATGGCCTACGTAGGTGGTGCAAGCTTCTTGTCTCAAAGCTTTATTGGTATCCCACATAAACCAAGTTATTCAGTCTCTTTTTCTCCACTAATTTTCTTACTACATTATTCTTTTCTAATCTCTCTTTATATCTGTAATTAAATAAATTCTTTCCTAGGACGCCTACTCCGTCTCCCCTTAGAATTACCCTGGATCCATCAGGACTGGACACCAGCAATAGATGAACAGTTTTCAAGCTTCTGTTTCTGTCACAATTGCAAACATCTTATTGGCCAAAGCAAGTCTTGTGACTAAATTTAGTAATTAAGAAAATATGCTCAACTTCCCTTAGAGGAATCATTTAAGTAACAAATATGAGAAGCTTAATGATAAGACTAGAGAGAAGGACTCAGGCCAGGCGATGTGGAGTCAAATTAAGAAAAAAAAAAGCTGCTCCCAAGTTCGCTTTTAAGTAGATTGCAAAATAATATCATAGTGTATTTTCTTATTCCTAAATCTGTCTCTCCTTTTATATATACTTACTCCTACACAGTAAGAAAAGAATAAAAAGGCAGAATTATGTACCAGAGTGATCATTTTCTGAGTATATAAATGTTAATTTTTATTATATTCAAATTTTCTTCAATGAATATATGTTTATATACATTTAAATTAGTTTTGTAATTATTTAATAAGCATATGGTAATTTAAATAAGTAATAAAATAGATGCAATTAAAATACTTTTAGAATTTATAAGAATATTATTTTTGCAATGATTTTAAGTAAAAAGACTCAAAATATAATTAACCCTTAATGACTGAAAAATCACCTAAAATATTAGACATGGAAAGAATATCAGCATTTCTGAAATCCAATAATCCAACATATAGGCGAGTAAACTGCACCAAGAAGCATAAGAAATTTGGCTTAGACAAGACTGATAATTTAAAATATTTCAAAAGGCAATCTAAAAATTCCAAATCATTGATTGTTTTTGTTGTCATTGTAAGAGTTTATTTTTCTCATAATTTGACAGTCTGTTAGGATTAGTTGTTGTTGTTGTTTTAAGCCCATACATTGTGGCTTGTGGAATCTTAGTTCCAACAAGGGTCCTTGGTAGTGAGATTGAAGAGTACTAACCACTGGATCACCATGGAATCCCTCAGGAATTAATTCTAATTCAGTTCAGTTCAGCCCCTTAATTGTGACTGACTTTTTGTGACTCCATGAACTGCAGCAGGCCAGTCTTCCCTATCCATCACCAACTCAGGAAGCTTGTTCAAACTCGTGTCCATTGAGTCAGTAATTTTAATTAGGCCTATATAAAGATAATAGAAATTAGTTTACATCTTAGGATGTACCTTCTATATATTTTCCCCATTACTATGTTCTAGTAACTCTTAGATGAATCAGATGATTTTATATAATGAAGTTTATACTATCATTCGTATGAATTTTCTTAGTGTACTTAGTTGTAATACCATGTCTCTTTCATTTCCCATATAAGAGAGAATTCTCTGAGAGAGAAGTCTAATTTAAAAAAATAGAATATAATCTTCCATTTAAAAAATGTTTTCAATACTAAGTAATCAAAACATCTGGTAAATTATGAAAATCAATGTTTACACAGTAAACAGTGCAACTGGTCATTTTTGACTAAAAAAACACAATCAGAACCTCAAAGTAGAGAGTGTTTTATTCAATGGGAATTATGAGGACTTAAAGCCTGGGGAAGAAAATGCTGTCTTAAGTGAACAATGCGAAGAAATAGAGGAAAACAATAGACTGGGAAAGACTAGAGATCTCTTCAAGAAAATTAGAGATACCAAGAGAACATTTCATAGAAAGATGGACACAATAAAGGACAGAAATGGTATGGACCTAACAGAAGCAGAAGCTGTAAAGAAAAGGTAGCAAGAATACACAGAAAAGATCTTAATGACCTGCATAACCACGATGGTGTGATCACACACCTAGAGCCAGACATCCTGGAATGTGAAGTCAAGTTGGCAGTAAGATACATTACTACAAACAAAGCTAGTGGAGGTGATGAAATTCCAGGTAAGATATTTCAAATCCTAAAATATGATGCTGTGAAAGTGCTGCACTCAATATGCCAACAAATTTAATCTCAGCAGTGGCTACAGGACTTAAAAAGGTCAATTTTTATTCCAATATCAAAGAAGGGCGACACCAAAGAATGTTCATACTATCACACAATTGCACTCATTTCATATGCTAGCAAGGTAATGCTCAGAATCCTTCAAGTAAGCTTCAACAGTATGTGAACCAGAACTTCCAGATGTACAAGCTGTATTTAAAAAGACAGAGGAAACAGAAACCAAATTTCCAGCATCCATTGGATCATAGAAAAAAAACAAGAGAATTCCAGAAAAACATACTTCTGCTTCATTGACTACACTAAAGCCTTTGACTGTGTGGATCACAACAACTGTGGAAAATTCTTAAAGCAATAGGAATACCAGAGCAACTTACCTGCCTCTTGAAAAACATTTATGCAGCTCAAGAAGCAACAGTTAGAAACAGACATGGAGCAACAAAGTGGTTCCAAATTGGGAAAGGAGTACGTCAAGCCTTGTATTTTCACCCTGCTTATTTATCTCCTATGCAGAGTATATCATGTTAGAAAATGCTAGAATGGATGAAGCTCAAGCTGGAATCGAGATTTCTAGGATAAATATCAATGACCTCAGATATGCAGATAACATCACCTTAATGGCAGAAAGTGAAGAGGAACTGAAGAGCCTCTTGATGAAGGTAAGGGGAAAGTGAAAAAGCTTGCTTAAAACTCAACATTCAAAGGAAGATTATGGCATCCAGTCCTGTTACTTCATAGCAAATAGGGAAAAAATGGAAATAGTGACAGACTTTATTTTCTTGAGCTCCAAAATCACTGCACATGGTGACTGCAGTCATGAAATTAAACAAACAAACAAAAAAACACTTGCTCTTTGGAAGAAAATCTTTGGCAAACCTAGACAGCATATTAAAAATCAGAGACATCACTTTGACAACAAATGTCCGTATAGTCAAAAGTATGGTTTTCCAAGCAGCCATTTACAGATGTGAGACTTGGACCATAAATAAGGCTGAGCACTGAAGAACAGATGGTTTCAGTTCTTTGGTGCTGGACAAGGTTCTTCAGTCTTGAACATCCAGGAGATCAAACCAGTCAATTCTAAAGGAAATCAACACTGAATACTCGTTGGGAGCACTGATCTTTAAGCTGAAACTCCAATCCTTTGGTGACTTATTGGTAAAGACCCTGATTCTGGGAAAGATTAAGGGCAAGAAGATAAGAGGGAAATAGAGGATGAGATGATTGGATGGCATCTTTGACTCAATGGACATGAGTTTGACCAAACTCTGGGAGATAGTGAAGGACAGGGAAGTGTAGTGTGCTGCAGCCCATGGTTTCACAAAGATAGGACATGACTGAGGGACTGAATAACAACAACTGGCCCAGGAAATAGCATCCCAGGTGACCCTAAGAGAACTTTTCCAAGCAGGAGAGGGGAGGATTCAGGCTATATAGAAGTTTGGTAGCAAAGGGTAGGTAATCTGAATATCAAAATATTATTAATTAAGGCAAACCAGCTATCTCACATTAAGGGATTTAGTGCTCTTCTATTGGGCTTTCCTGGTGGCTCAGTTGCCCTGCAATGCAGGAGACCCTGGTTTGGTTTCTGGGTCAGGAAATTCCCCTGGAGAAGGAATCCACTGCCCACTCCAGTATTCTGGGGCTTCTCTGGTGTCTCAGCTGGTAAAGAATCCACCTGCAATGTGACAAATCTGGGTTTGATCCCTAGATTGGGAAGATCCCCTGGAGAGGGGAAAGTCTACCCACTCCAGTATTCTGACCTTGAGAATTCCATGAATTGTATAGACCATGAGACCACAGAAAGTCAGACCCGGCTGAGCAATTTTCACTTTCATATATGGGACGATAAAAATCTCTGGGCTCACTGAACTCATTCCTTTCATATGCATCTCAGCTATCTGGGATCAAATCCTACTTTCTTGATTGTTTGGAAGGCATGAATCCCTAATAGCAGCAAAGTCTTATTTATCAATATGGCAGGAAATATTTCACTTCACTTCATGTAAATATGTATGTTTTTAGGCATCTTTCCTTTTAGAGACTACTAAGAAATCATTAATTGATCACTGATAATACATTGGTAATATTTTCAGCTCTAATAACTCGTTGGTAATATTTTCTGTCTGTTGGATGTTTTCTCTCTGAAACTTGGATGTTTCAGAGAGTATTTATGATTTTTTCACTTAATATTATAATAACATTTATCCAGTGATTCATTCATTCTTAAATTCTGCAAATACTTATGAGATAGTTATCAGTTTTCTGTCACTTGCCAGTAATTTGTTTCATGAAAGAAAAAAAAAAAAACCTCTTAACCCATGGGACTGTCAGGGGAGTGTGTAATTTCCTTGGTTCTGCTCATCACAACAAAAATTTGAAACGATGGACATTAAAGCCCTCAGCACATCACAGCTCTCAGTGTTACAGCTCCATCTTACAGCTCAGTTTTATTTAGAAAATACATCCTTGAGGCATGAGGGCATGCTGACCCAAAAGATGTGAAGAGGGAAGAGAGAGACAGACAGACAGAAAGAGAGAGACAGAAACAGAGAGCATGTGCATGGGAGAGAAACCCCTGGCCCTTTGGCTCCTCTTTTTATATGTTTTTTCTTCCCCCTGGGCCTCCAATATGTAAATTGGGCTATATAGGACTGCTGTTAATTTTACCTGAGGTCCTCACTCTGGTCCTTGGACCTTCCTTTGTTCTATTTTTTCCAGTCTTTTACCTTCCTTGTCTTTTAGCCACCACCATTCTGGGCTCCTTTTTCCTATTCTAACTACCTAACAGTACTTATAGTCAACCCTTAAGGACTTACATTAAAAAGTAACACTGTATTTGTTCAACCAGAGAGACTTGACTTACTTTCTTTTTAAAAAATTATTTATTTTAATTGGAGGCTAATAACTTTACAATATTATAGTTGTTGACATAGATTGACATGAATCAGCCACAGGTGTGCATGTGTTCCACATCATGAACCCCCCTCCCACCTCCCTCCCCATCCCATCCCTCAAGGTCATCCCAGTGCACCACCCCTGAGCACCCTGTCTCATGCATCGAACCTGGACTGGCGATCTGTTTTACATATGATAACATACGTGTTTCAATGCTAGTCTCTCAAATCATCCCACCCTCACCTTCTCCCACAGAGTCCAAAAGACTGTTCTATACATTTGTGTCTCTTGCTGTCTCACATACAGGGTCATCATTACCATCTTTCTAAATTCCATATATATGCATTAGTATACTGTATTGGTGTTTTTCTTTCTGGCTTACTTTACTCTGTATAATAGGCTCCAGTTTTATCCACCTCATTAGAACTGATTCAAATGTATTCTTTTTAATGGCTTAGTAATATTCGATTGTGCATATGTACCACAGCTTTCCTATCCATTCATCTGCTGATGGATATCTAGGTTGTTTCCATGTCCTGGCTATTATAAACAGTGCTGTGATGAGCACTAGGATAAATGTCTCTTTCAATTCTGGTTTCCTCAGTGTGTATGCTCAGGGATGGGATTGCTGGGTGGTATGGCAGTTCTATTTCCAGGTTTTAAAGGAATCTCCACACTGTCCTCCATAGTGGCTGTACTAGTGTGCATTCCCACCAACAGTGTAATGTGTTCCCTTTTCTCCACACCATCTCCAGCATTTATTGCTTGTAGACATTTTGATAGCAGCCATTCTGACTGGCATGAGATGGTACCTCATTGTGGTTTTCATTTGCATTCCTCTGATAATGAGTGCTCTTGAGCATCTTTTCATGTGTTTGTTAGCCATCTGCATGTCTTCTTTGGAGAAATGTCTGTATAGTTTTTTGGCCCATTTTTTCATTGAGTTGTTTATTTTTCTAGAATTGAGCTGCAGGAGCTTCTTGTATATTTTTGAGATTAATCCTTTGTCAGTTGCTTCATTTGCTGTTATTTTCTCCCATTCTGAAGGCTGTCTTTTCACTTTATAGTTTCCTTCATTGTGCAAAAGCTTTTACATTTAATTAGGTCCCATTTGTTTATTTTTGCTTTTATTTCCATTACTCTGGGAGGTGGGTCATAGAGGATCCTGCTATGATTTAAGTCAGAGTGTTTTGCCTATGTTTTCCACTAGGAGTTTTATAGTTTCTTGTCTTACATTTAGATCTTTAATCCATTTTGAGTTTCTTTTTGTGTATGGTGTAAAATTGTTCTAGTTTCATTCTTTTACAAGTGGTTGACTAGTTTTCCCAGCACCACTTGTTAAAGAGATTGTCTTTACTCCATTGTATATTCTTGCCTCCTTTGTCAAAGATAAGGTGTCCATAGGTGAGTGGATTTATCTCTGGGCTTTCTATTTTGTTCCATTGATCTATNTTACAAGTGGTTGACTAGTTTTCCCAGCACCACAGGTTAAAGAGATTGTCTTTTCTCCATTGTATATTCTTGCCTCCTTTGTCAAAGATAAGGTGCCCATAGGTGCATGGATTTATCTCTGAGCTTTCTATTTTGTTCCATTGATCTGTATTTCTGTCTTTGTGCCAGTATCATACTCTCTTGATGACTGTAGCTTTGTAGTATATCCTGAAGTCAGGCAGGTTGATTCCTCCAGTTCCATTCTTCTTTCTCAAGATTTATTTGGTTATTCGAGGTTTTTTGTATTTCCATACAAATTGTGAGATTATTTGTTCTAGTTCTCTGAAAAATACAGTTGGTAGTTTGATAAGGATTGCATTGAAACTATAGACTGCTTTAGGTAGTATACTCATTTTCACTATATTGATTCTTCTGATCCATGAACATGGTATATTTCTCCATCTATTTGTGTCCTCTTTGATTTCTTTCATCAGTGTCTTATAGTTTTCTATATATATGTCTTTTGTTTCTTTAGGTGGATTTATTCCTAAATATTTTATTCTTTTCATTTCAATGGTGAATGGAATTGTTTCCTTAATTTCTCTCTCTATCCTGCAACTTTACTATATTCATTGATTAGCTCTAGTAATTTTCTGGTGGAATCTTTAGGGTCTTCCATGTAGAGGATCATGTCATCTGCAAACAATGAGAGTTTTACTTTTTCTTTTCCAATCTGGATTCCTTTTATTTCTTTTTCTTCTCTGATTGCTGTGGCTAAAACTTCCAGAACTATGTTGAATAGTAGCGGTGAAAGTGGGCACCCTTGTCTTGTTCCTGACTTTAGGGGAAATGCTTTCAATTTTTCTCCATTGAGGATAATGTTTGCTGTGGGTTTGTCATATATAGCTTTTATTATGTTGAGGTATGTTCCTTCTATTCCTACTTTCTGGAGNTGTTCCTGACTTTAGGGGAAATTCTTTCAGTTTTCAATGTTTGTTGTGGGTTTGTCATATGTGGCTTTTATTATGTTCAGGTATGTTCCTTCTATTCCTGCTTCCTAGAGGTTTTTTTTTTTTTTTTTAATCATAAATGGATGTTGAGTTTTGTCAAAGGCTTTCTCTGCATCAATTGAGATAATCATATGGTTTTTATTTTCAATCTATTAATGTGGTGTATCACATTAATTGATTTGTGGATATTAAAGAATCATTGCATCCCTGGGATAAAGCCGCTTGATCATGATGTATGATCTTTTTAATATGTTGTTAGATTCTGATTGCTATAACTTTATTAAGGATTTCTGTATCTATGTTCATCAGTGATATTGACCTGTAGTTTTCTTTTTTTGTGGCATCTTTGTCTGGTTTTTGTATTAGGGTGATGGTGGCCTCATAGAATGAGTTTGGAAGTCTACCTTCCTCTGCAATTTTCTGAAAGAGTTTGAGTAGGATAGGTGTTAGCTCTTCTCTAAATTTTTGGTAGAATTCAGCCGTGAAGCCATCTGGTCCTGGGTTTTTGTTTGCTGGAAGATTTCTGATTATGGTTTCTATTTCCATGTTTGTGATGAGTCTGTTAAGATTTTTCTATTTCTTCCTGGTTAAGTTTTGGAAAGTTATACTTATCTAAGAATTTTCCCATTTTCTCCAACTTGTCCAATTTATTGAAATATAGTTGAAGATAGTAGTCTCTTATGATTCTTTGTATTTCTGGGTTGTCTGTTGTGATTTCTCCATTTTAATTTCTAATTTTGTTGATTTGATTCTTCTCCCTTTGTTTCTTAATGAGTCTGGCTAATAGTTTGTCTATTTTATTTATCTTCTCAAAGAACCAGGTTTTAGCTTTGTTGATTTTTGCTATGGTCTCTTTATTTCTTTTGCATTTATTTCGGCCCTATTTTTTTTTTTTTTTTTGATTTCTTTCCTTCTACTAACCCTGGGGTTCTTCATTTCATCCTTTTCTAGTTGCTTAAAGTGTAGAGTTAGGTTATTTATTTGACTTTTCTTTTGTTTCTTGAGGTAAGCTTGTATTGCTATAAACCTTCCCCTTAGCACTACTTTTGCTGAGTCCCATAGGTTTTGGGTTGTTGTGTTTTCATCTTAATTCTTTTCTATGCATATTTTGATTTTTTCTTTGAATTGTTATTCAGAAGCATGTGGTGTAGGGTCCATATGTTGGAATTTTTAATAGTTTTTTTGCTGTAGTTGACATTTAATCTTACTTCATTGTGATAAGAAAAGATGCTTGGAATGATTTCAATTTTTTTGAATTTACCAAGGCTAGATTTATGGCCCAGGATGTGATCTATCTTGGAGAAGGTTCCGTGTGCACTTGAGAAAAAGGTGAAATTCATTGTTTTGGGGTGAAATGTCCTATAGATATCAATTAGGTCTAACTGGTACATTGTATCATTTAAAGTTTGTGTTTCCTTGCTAATTTTCTGTTTAGTTGATCTATCCATAGGTGTGAGTGGGGTATTAAAGTCTCCCACTATTATTATGTTACTGTTAATTTCCCCTTTCATACTTGTTAACATTTGCCTTACATATTGTGGTGCTCCTTTGTTGGGTGCATATATATTTATAATTTTTATAACTTCTTGGATTGATCCTTTGATCATTATGTAGTGTCCTTCTTTGTCTCTTTTCACAGTCTTTATTTCAAAGTCTATTTTATCTGATATGAGTATTGCTACTCTTGCTTCGAGGTGGGTCTCTTGTAGACAGCATATATAGGGGTCTTGTCTTTGTATCCATTAAGTAAATCTTTGTCTTTTGGTTGGAGCATTCAACCTATTTACATATAATGTAATTACTGATAAGTATGATCCTGTTGCCATTTACTTTGTTGTTTTGGTTTTGAGTTTATACACTCTTTCTGTGTCTCCTGTCTAGAGAAGANCTTGCTTCGAGGTGGGTCTCTTGTAGACAGCATATATAGGGGTCTTGTCTTTGTATCCATTAAGTAAATCTTTGTCTTTTGGTTGGAGCATTCAACCTATTTACATATAATGTAATTACTGATAAGTATGATCCTGTTGCCATTTACTTTGTTGTTTTGGTTTTGAGTTTATACACTCTTTCTGTGTCTCCTGTCTAGAGAAGATCCTTTAGCATTTGTTGAAGAGCTGGTTTAGTGATGCTGAATTCTCTCAGCTTTTGATTGTCTGTAAAGCTTTTAATTTCTCCTTCATATTTGAATGACATCTTTGCTGAGCACAGTAATCTGAGTTGTAGGTTTTTCTCTTTCATCACTTTAAATATGTCNTCCTTTGTCTGTTTCTCCATCTTTTGTATTCTTCCTACCTGTTTTTGAAGACAATGTTCTGCTATTCTGGATGCCTGATGACCTCTGCCAGCATTCAGAAGTTGTTTTGTAGATTTTCCTCCACGTTGAAATGTTCTTTGGACGAATTTACTGGGGAGAAAGTGGTCTCCCCGTCCTATTTCTCCGCCATCTTCTCCAAATCTCCTCTCATGGCCTTTCTTTCTGTCTTCTTCTTCTAGGACTCCTAGGATTCGAATGTTGGGGCATTTGACATTGTCCCAGAGGTCTATGAGGTCATTCTCTTCTTTTAATTCTTTTTTTCTTTTTTCCTCTGCTTCATTTATTTCCACCATTCTATCCTCACCTCACTTATCCTATCTTCTGTCTCAGTTATTCTACTGTGGGTTCCCTCCAGAGTGCTTTGGATCTCAGTTATTGCATTATTCTTATTGATTGACTAATTATTTTAGGTCCTTGTTAAACATTTCTTGCATCTTCTCAATTCTTGTCTGCAGGGTATTTATCTGTAACTCCATTTTGTTTTCAAGATTTGGGATTGTTTTACTATCATTATTCTGATTTTTTTTTTTCAGATAGACTCCCTATCTCCTGCTCTTTTGTTTGGTTTGGTGGGCATTTATCATGTTCCTTTACCTTCTGAGTATTTCTCTGCCTTGTTTAGATTGCTCTGTTTGGGGTGGCTATTCTGTATTCTGGAAGTTTGTGGTTCCTCTTTATTGTGGAGGTTCCTCCCTGTTGGTGGGGTTGGATGAGTGGCTTGTCAAGGTATCCTGGTAGGGAAGCTTGTGTTGGTGTTCTGGTGGGTGGAGCTGGATTTCTTCTCCCTGGAGTGTGATGAAGTGTCCAATGGTGAGTTTTGAGGTGTCTATAGATTTGGTGTGACTTTGGGCAGCCTGTATATTAAAGCTCAGGACTATTTTCCTGCATTGCTGGGGAATTTGTGTGTATTTGCTCTGGAACTTGTTGGCTCTTGGGTGGAGCCTGGTTTCAGTGTAGGTATAGAGGCTTTTGGTTGAGCTCTTATTGATTAATATTCCCTGGAGTCAGGAGTTTTCTGGTGTTCTCAGGTTTTGGTTTTAAGCCTCCCGTCTCTTGTTTTCAGTCTTATTCTTATGGTAGCCTCATGACTTCTCTATCCATACAGCATCTATGATAAAACATCTCCTTTCAAAGACAATGGGCTGCCTTTCTGGGTGCCTGCTGTCCTATGACAATGTTCAGAAGTTGTTCTGTGGAATTTGCTCAACATTCAAATGATCTTTCAATGAATTTGTGGGGGAGGAAGTGGTCTCCTCGTCCTATTCCTCTGCCATCTTAGGACCGCCCCTCTTGAGACTTGACTTTCAAGGAAGGAATTTTGTTACATATTATCTCAAGGAGCCCATTACTACATATAGTAAAGGTTATAATAACTATGTATCTTTGTTCATGTAATTATATTTAGTCTTTAATAATAACCTGCATTCAAAGTAATAATATATATTTATAAATTTATATATATTGTTGACTAAAAAATTAGTCTCAACCTGAAAGTAGAATATTTTATTTGGGGAGAATGTTAAGGTTTCTGAACCCAGGAAAGACCATCTCAGAAGCCCTGAGAGGCTGCTCTGAGGAGGCAGGACGGGGGATTCAGGCCAAATACAAGTTTGCAATAAATGGAGCAGTCTGAACATCAAAGATTATTGTTAAGTAAGGAAAACCAGATACCAGGTTAAGGCATTTTAGTGTTCTTTTGTGTAAGGGAAGATGTAAACTTCTGGGCTCACTGATTCATTGCTTTCATATGCACCTCAGCTATCCAGGGGAAGAGGGGTGCAAATCCTATTTCTTGATTGTTTGTGTCCTTAATTCCGTGTTCACCATAAGGGGTGATAGATGGGGTGGATGGCTGTTTCTTGCATCTCCTTCCCCCTGCTCCTCAGCAATCACCATGGCGGGTGGCTGCGTCTGCTGGATTGCAGACATTGTGTACTCTTTTGAGAGGCTTCATTCACATTTGGTGGGCCAGAATCTCAGAGAGCTGTGACATTTCTTGCTAACTAATATAGCAGGAGATATTTCATATCATAATATTTAATCAAATAAGTTTAACCTTAAAGTCCTATCTCTTTCTGAACTTGGATTGGGTTTTATATTTTATAATCAGAATAAATTCCAAATTAGATTTCAGGTTAGAATCACAGTTAGATTCTGATTTTTTAAATTGTACTAGAATTTTATATTTGCAATGATTTTTAGTAACATCATTTGGAAAATATGTATTGAGTATTCTCTGAATAGAGTACCTAATGTGACATTAGTTGATTATCTCAACTTTGTCAATCAAACATTTAAAATAATATTATGGCATCATTATGTTTTTTCTTCATTTTATTTTAACTGAAGAAATGAATGACTTGCATTCCAGGCATACTTTTGACTTTTAACATTGGTAAATTTATTTGTTATTCAAGCAGTGAACTAAAGTCTCTTCAAATCTTCATGCCCATAGCTACATGTCCAAGAAAAAAGTGAAATCTAATCTAGGAGGTAAATTAGTTGTTTCAAGGTTTCAAGTTAAAGTAGCTTTGTTCTTTCATTTCATGATCCTTGCAGAGTTCCCCTCTAAAATAACACAATAGGAGGTCCCATTATATGGACAAATTCCTTTTTGAGCAATGCCCTAGGCATTGGCTAATTGATCATAAGATAAAGATCTACATTATGAACACTACAAAAATCTTTTGTGTAATATTTTACAAATTATATTTCTGTACTTTATTATCTTTGAGCACCCTATGGATACTTTTCAAAACACTTAACCTTCCCTATATTTTCAGGGATCAAAATTATATAAAGGCTTCTCTGTTGGATGTCTACTATGCAGTTCTCATTTAAAAATATTTCCACTCCTTGTTTTGATTTATTTCAAGTCACCTATGTATCAAATGACAAACCAGTTGGTTGCTGACCTTTAAAACTTCCCTGAGTTTGAGAGAAAACCATAGGAAACCTGTCTAAAATGCTGCTCATTTTATTATAAACCTGCAGCAGTTTCTTTTGCAAACAACTTGTAAGAATACAAGCATTTTCAAAAACATTCTATACCTGGAATTCATACTGTTTTGTTAGGATATATACTGTTTTATATGCTGCATATTCTGTCTTTCCTTTTCTGTGACTACTTTATGTATGTACTGCTATATAATTAAAAAGTTTAAAAAAACAGCATTATGTATTGATAAACTATATTAAAATAATACCAAAAATTGATGACATCTTAAACTTGTAAAATTATTTTTTTAGAAAACAAAATGAAGAAATTCACTTCCAGAATGATGAAGTTAGGATCTTTCTTAGAGAGGTGATCCATTCTCTCACAAAATAAAGGAAATACTGGCAAAATAGTTAAAATTAAACATTTCAGAAGATTGTGAATTGACAGAACAATAGAAAGAAAATAATATATCACCAGTACATGCTGCAACATAGGTGAACCTTGAAGGTATTATGCGAAGTGATAGAAAGCCCTTCATAAAACCACTTTCCATTTATATAAGATGTTCAGAATAGGCAACTTCTGTTGAGACAGAAAATATATTATTGGTTTCCTTGAATCAGGAGTTGGAAGTGGGTATGAGAATGTGTAGTGTCTGCTAATGTGTATCAGTTCAGCTCAGTCACTCAGTTGTGTCTGGCTTTTTGTGAACCCCTGGACTGCAACACACTGGGCTTCCCTGTCCATCACCAGCTCCTGGAGCTTGCTCAAGCTCATGTTCATTAAGTCAGTGATGCCATCCAACCATTTCATCCTCTGTCGTCCCCTTCTCTTTCTGCCTTCAATCTTTTCTAGCATTAGGGTCTTTTCTAATGAGTCAGTTCTTCAACACATCAGGTGGCCAAAATATTAGAGTTTCAACTACAGCATAAGTCCTTCCAATGAGTATTCAGGAACGATTTACTTTAGGATTGACTGGTTTGATCTCCTTGCTGTGAAGGGACTCTCAAGTGTCTTCTCAAATTAATGTGTATAGAATTTCATTTTGGAATGAGGCAGTGTCCTAAAATTAGACTTGGGTGATAGTTGCACATCTCTGTGAATAGGATGTTTTAAAATTGTATTGCATAGTTTAAATAAATGTGCTATATCATATGAAAAATGTATGTCAATAAAACTGTTAAAGAAGAGAAAGGCAAGATGATATCCCTAAATAGGACCTTAAGAACTTTATCACATATCACAAAAATATACGAATATTTATATGGGTATGAATATGCATATTCCAACTTCGAGATGTAGAATGGATTATCTATTGGAATGCAGATCTGATTTGCATAGTAGCCATTTTATATTCATTGGATATTAATCCTTTGATCACATTGACTCTTCTTTGTTCAGTAGCCCTGATGCCAAGGCACTGATTTGTGTGTGTGTGTGTGTGTGTGTGTGTGTGTGTGGTTGTTTCAGTCTGGCTCTGAACCTTCCAGTCCTTATCCATAAAATGTTGTAGTGCTCTTATTTGTGTACTTAGTTAGCCCAAATCTGTTCTCCACTGAGAATCTTTTGAAATAATACTTATTGCTTTATTTATAATGTTTATTGCTTCATTAATAATGCTTGAAAGTAGTATTTCCAGAAGTCCTTGTGTCTATCTCTAGGCAATAAAAGGAATAAAATAGAATTATGCGTTTTTAGAATATTAAGGATTGATATTTTACATCCCAGATACAATGATTTTACATAAAATATTGTATAAAAAGTCAGTTTTTGTGAAAAAAAAAAAATGGATCACACAGAATTGAGATGTTTTTTTTCTTGTGGACTCAATAGTCATTTAAATGTATTGAAGTGAATTGTGATTCTTAAAAAGGAAAATACAGTAGTTTCCTAAATATGTTTGAACACACTAAACTAATTAATATCAACATGAATATCAACATTCTCAGACATTATAAGGCACTTTTGCAAACTGAAGAGTTTATTTCATTTTTTTTTTTAAAGTAAGTTGTGTACATAATGAATTAAAGAGCCACAAATTCCATAATATCTAAGAGGGTATTTATGCATTCATGACTTCAACTTACTACTAATACTATGTTCAACATTGATTTCTTTAATTTTACTTTTGTAACAATAATACATATGTGGGCTTCCCAAGTGACTCAGTGGTAAAGAATTTACCTGCCAGTGCAGAAGTCATGGGTTTGGTCCCTGGATTGGGAATATCCCCTGGAGAAGGAAATGACAATCCTTTTCTCCTCCCTGGGCCTGCCCTGTGTAAATTGGGCTAGCTAGGAGTGCTCTTTGTTTTACTTGAGGTCCTCACTCCAGTCTTTGTACATTCGTTTGTTCTATTTTCATGGGCTTTTCCTTTCTTTGTCTTTTAGCCACCACCATTCTGGACTCTTTTATCCCATTCTACCTACCTAACATTTCTTTCACATATTATGACTATTGTTACATTTCAATGTGTCATCAAATATCCTTTACTTAAATTATTATGATTGTGCAAATTCTGCTTATTGCTGAGTGAAAGTGAAAGTCACTCAGTTGTGTCTGACTCTTTGTGAGTCCAGTCCATGGAATTCTCTAGGTCAGAATACTGGAGTGGGTAGCCTTTCCATTCTCCAGGGGATCTTCCCAGGAATCAAATCTGGGTCTCCTGCATTGTAGGTGGATTGTTTACCAATTGAGCTATAGGATTCCATTTTCTTTCTTGTGGATCTTTTTGCTTATATTACAATTAAGTGTGTGTATTGGTGTGTGTGTGTATCTTGCATAGTTTTATATCTACTCTTTTCCTATTTATTAAAAACTTTCAAGCTGGGTTGGAAAATGTCATTCAATGTATTTGAACATCTTTTATTCCCTAAATCTTTCTTAGCTCTCTGTCAATCCTTATCATTTTCGGTAGAACACTAGATTGATAAACATTTGATATGTTTTTCCAAATATTGCAGGTAATAGTTATACAAAATAATTTGCCCAATTGCATCAAGCAATTTCCACATAGGGATTCATGGACCCAGGCTCCTTCCATCTTTTCTCTCATCTTTAATTACAAGACTTGCAAAATCATTCCTAAATGAAATCAGGGAATGGAGAACCCTGAAAGGAAATATTCTCTAAGACAAAAAGTGTATGGATCATTTACATGTCCATTCTGTTTGATATAGCCCAGTCTTCTGGTTTAGCCAAACTATAAGTGAGTAGAAAATTACATTAGATGGGCTTCTAAGAGGTAGGAAAACAGATGTAAGCAGAGCCTAGCCTTCTTAGCCACCCTGAATTTCAATGATCAAAGAAAACAATGCAAGCATTCCAGAAGACTAGGCAAGTAATTTAGAAGGTGGTTGTGAGGAAGCCTCGATCTTCTTCAGTGCTATAATTTAAACCAGAAAAGTGAAGAAACATCTGTAATTTCACACGTAAGAGAGAGTATGACACAAGAATTTCATAATAAACTGAAACTAAATTGGAAATCAAGATACATTTTCAAGTACACAAAGACTCCAAATTCTCTGGTACTCTCTTGGCAAAAATCCATTTTAAGATGCCTACTAACTAATTAAAGATGAATTAAAATAAGGAATTCACAAAATAGACTAGAAATAAATAAAATACCAGTAATGGGTGGGGCACCAGTTAAATGTATAACTAAATTATTGAAATTAATATGGTTATTAACTAACAAATTTGTTCTTACTAATTAAATATAATTATATTATGTAATAATATCACTTGTTAAATAGTAAACCCAGATTTAAAAAATCACAAAAAAAATATGAAAAAAAGATATTAGGGATTTTGAAAGAAAGGAAAAATGTAGTGATGGTGTATCAATTTTCTTATTCACATGGGACCAACAGATTTGATTGGGTCAGGAAGATCCCCTGGAGAAGGAAATGGTAACCCGGTCTAGTACTCTTGACTGGAGAATCTCATGGACAGAGAAGCCTGGTAGGCTATAGTCCATGGGGTCACAAAGAATCGGACACGACTGAGCAAGTTCACTTTCACTTTCATTTTCTGGAAAACAGGTCTAAGCATACTATATAATGTTAAATGTGTTAGCATTTCTAGAACTGATGAAAACAATATTTTCAGTAAATCAGGCAGCATTGTAAAAAACAAACAAAAAACCCCAACTTATATTTAATATAGAATATAGGAATCTATTGAAGTAAAATATATTTTTACAAAAAGGAAATAGAAATCTGTTGTCAATATTTATTTTTAATATAAATTTATTTATTTTAATTGGAGGCTAATTCCTTTACAATATTGTATTGGTTTTGCCATGCATCAACATGAATCTGCCACGGGTGTACACGTGTTCCCCATCCTGAACCCCCCTCCCAACTCCCTCCTCATATCATCCCTCTGGATCATCCCAATGCACCAGCCCTGAGCATCCTGTATCATGCATCGAGCCTGGACTAGGGATTCGTTTCACATGTGATATTATACATATTTCAATGCCATTCTCCCAAATCATCCCACTCTCTCCCTCTCCCACAGAGTCCAAAAGACAGATCTGTGTCCCTTTTGCTGTTTCACATACAGGGTTATCATTACCATCTTAATAATATAATGCCGATAATATATCTCAAACTTAATTAAACCAGTTAAACATGTTTGCTTTTAACAGAAAAAGTAAACTCATATGACAAAAGATAAACAGAAATTTAACTCAGAGCCCTGCTTGGAACAAAGTGCCTCAAAATGTTGAAATTGTACAATGGACAATGTTCAACATTGAAGTGCAAAATCAAGAAAAACAAATCAAGCTTTTAAATAAGAAATATTTGAATTCAAAGAGAAGGAAAAGTTTATGAGGACAAAGAAAGTTACTTTATAATGACAGAAAATATGATAGACCACGAATGTAATTTTTTCTGATTATATGGCAAATACATTCTCTATGTGTGCATTCTCAGTTGTGTCCAATTCTTTGCAACCCCATGGACAGTAGCCTACTAGGCTCTACTGTCTATGGGAATTCCCAGGCAATAATACTGGAATGGGGTGCCATTTCCTCCTCCAGGGGATCTTCCTGACCAGGCATCAAGCTTGCAATTCCTGTGTTGGCAGGCAGATTCTTTACCACTGCACCACCTGGGAAGCCCCAAATATATGCTACATACAAAATATTTATATAAATTGTTTTATATAAATAGTTTTATAAATATATAAATAGTTATATAAATATTTATATAAATAGTTTCAAGTGTAGATGTGATAGGGTTCAGCCTCAGCAGAGTCCAGGAATACCCTCAAGATGGATGACGTTGGCGAATGAATGAATGAATGACACAGGGTAACCAAGCTTTGGTGAGTGAGGCCCATAACTTTATTTTCAAAAGGAACTTTTATACCTTGACTTGTACATAGAGGGAAATGAAAGATGCAAAGTCATGCAGAATCAGCCCAAATACTCCAGCAGTTTTGCCCTTATCAAAACCAGGATTTTTTCTGCATACCTTTCCCATAAACAATGTTGTGTACATTATCTTCTGGCCTTGGAGGCCTGTGGACATTTTATGACCCTCTTTTGATAGAGGCTGCTCAACAAGAAAACTTATTTTCCCTTGAAAAAAATTTTTTTTCCTTTATATTTCTAATCAATGTCAGCCTCAGAAAGTATCAGAGTTACATTCTCATGGAGCAAAGGTGCAGTGAACTACAACAAAGTAAGAACCAATTAGCTCAAAGGTCTCATCTCATGTGGTTAATTCCAAGGCTACTTCTTGTTTTTTTTTTTTTACATTCCAACTATGTTAACTAATGCACTCCCAGGTGCAGAGTGGATAAGGGATATGAGAACTTGGCAGTAAGCATTGGCTCAACAGTGAAATCTTACATCAGCACTACTCTAATAGTTTTTAACTCTTCAAAAGGTTCTATATTTTTAGAATGTTTTAGGTTTCCCATTCTTCTCACAGTTGGGAGGCTGTAAACAGTCACATGCATAGCTTCAAGAGTCTGGATAAATCTCTCATGCAAGCTAGAAAGCCATCAGAGGGGGTTTGAATTTAAATACTCCTATCACGTCCAGGAGACTTATTAACTAAAGTCCTAAGTTAACTTTATCCAGAGAAAGGTTGTCGGGGATAGCCTCCTGTTAATGTCAGAACAGTTGGTGAAAGACATAAGATAGTAAGACAGACAAATTCTGGTTTTGGGGTAGATGCTCGAGCAGGTCCAGGGAGTCTCTTGAGTCCTGATCTGCCTCGCTCATCAGGTCTCTTCCCCATGACCTTGTTATGGGTGGGATCTGCCCAAGGAGTCCCTCGAGTCCTGAAGCCTTGCTTATCAGGTCTCCTTCGCATGACCTTGTCATGGGTGGGATCTCCCGTGCTGGCTCCCGGCATAAATGAAAGAAAAACTAAATGAAATAACAAGTTAAAGTAAAACTTATTTGCCTCCTTCAATGTTTAATGGATTTAGAAATAAAAAATAGTAACACTATAAAGTGTTTATTTTGTATTTTTTTTATTTTTTTACTTTGGTTTTTTTTTGTTTGTTTGCTTTTTAGCTTTTACACTGTGTTCAGTACTGTGCTATGTCAGGGTGATGCAGCGAGTATTGTATTTCATGGACCACACTGTTGAACTGGGGCAATGATCATTAATAAGTGACATATCATAGTGTATACTTTCAAAATGATAAAAGAACCACAGAAGAATGGAGCCTAGTTAAATGAGAACAGATAACAAAAGCATCTGACTCAGAATACAGAGTCTCAGAAGTGCTTTCATTCATGTCTGAAAGATGAGTAGTAACTGAAGGGAAAAGATAAAGACTCTTTATAGTCAGAAAGAAAGAAGTACAGGTATAAGCTCCCAGGCTGGAACAAACATACAAATATATCTGAGGACCAGCAAACAAATCTGAGGAGCTGATGGAAGACTGGAGTAAAGTGAGTTATCAGATAAAGCAGCAAAGTGAGCAAGAAACGGAGCATGTTAGGCCTCATATTTCTTATTAAATTAGTTTTGCCTTTATCCTCAGAGCTATGAAGAACTTGAAGAAAGATGAATGATGCTCAAATTTGCATCTTAATGAGATTACTGAATCACTGAATGACATCTAGTTTGGAGAGGTTCACAATATGTGCAGAGACCCAGGTAGAAGGCCATTGTAGTAGATCACTGAGTGATGAAGTTTGACTTCACAATGGAGATGAAGAGATAGGGAGACAAGTTAGAGCTACTTTTAGTTGACTTGGCAGTGCACTGGATTTTGGAGGTGAATGAGGGATGTGTATCTGAAGAATGCAGCCTACGAAAAATCTGTTCTTGCATCAAGTACTGTGATCTGTTCTAGAAGCCACCATCTACCCAGCAGAGTGTAAGGCTCTGCCAGGGGCTGGGAATTTTCAGGAAGTGTGCTGTTTGCTTTGGTTCAGCTTGAGAAGCATAGAAAGCGAAACAGGGGAAGAAAATACCTAAAATAATGTGGTAAGTAAAATAATAACTAAGCGTAACAGAAAAAGAAATCAAGAAATGGAATTAATTATATGTAATAATTCAGTTTATCATCAATATATCATTTTAAAAACATTAAGTGAGGATGAAGTGAAGTGTAAGTCACTCAGTCATGTCTGACTCTTTGTAACCCTATGGACTATACAGTGCATGGAATTCTCCAGCCAGAATACTGGAGTGGGTAGCCTATCCCTTTTCCAATTGATCCTTCTCGCCCAGGAATTGAATTGGGGTCTCCTGCACTGCAGATGGATTCTTTACCAACTGAGCTATCTGGGAAGTCCTTAAGTGAGGATGGCATATTGAAATAGCAAAACTCACATAATTAGAAATTTCATTTGTTGAGGGAAGAAACATTGGAATACTTATATTAACATCACTCCATTACACTTTTAAATACAAGAAAAAAAAATTTAAAACTTCCCAGAAATTGTTGGGGGGAAAAAATATCCCCATGTTCTTTTAAACTGGGAAAAGTCTTTGTGTGCAAGGCACTGAGAAGAGAATTAGAAGAAAGATTAATACATAAGAA
The DNA here is from genome assembly GCA_006410615.1 of Neotragus moschatus. NCBI lineage: Eukaryota > Metazoa > Chordata > Mammalia > Artiodactyla > Bovidae > Neotragus > Neotragus moschatus. The sequence goes on along the minus strand of SJYA01002484.1, from coordinate 1,255,508 downwards.
ATATTTTAAAATAAATACAGAGATGCTATAAACCAATTACAAATTTAGAGATCTAATGGAAATATCCAATTTATCAATGATGTTATTTATTTTCAAAAATAATCGCAAAGAAATTATAATTAAAAATAAAACTCTCTCTATATATATATATACACACAAAAATTTACTTGAAAAGAGATAGTGATTTGGATAGTTATCTTCTGAAAATCATATGTGAACAAATTAGCAATGCAGATTGTACATTACAGTGAAAGGTGGCAAATACTTAGGGGAGCATGAATATTTTCAAGGAAATTTCATGGGTTTTCCAGCCAGATAGACACATTTGTAGGCAGTTTGATTATAATTTAAATTAGATTAATAAACATTTGTGTCTATGTAACTTATTTGACACTCATCTATATAGCAGAATATGTAAAGAGTTTTGTAACTAAACATTTAATTTGCTTAAAAAGTTAATTCAATGTTTATATAGCTGAAAATGCCATAAGCATTTCACACATCTAACTTTAGCTGTAAGGGTGTGATACAGGAAAGAACTCTGTAAAAGATTATTGAAGATTGGAAGGGAAAAAAAAAGAAAAGAAACCCTAGGTATTAGGAGATCTGATTTCTTTCTTCAATGTATCCTTTTGTAAGCTTGGCAAAGCACTTACTGTCTTCAGTTCCAACCATAATCAGGCAAGCTGAAGGATCAAAATACGTTTATTGTAAAGTTACCAGCTGTTGCAAAATTCAATACTTTTCTGAAGTTTCTTAGTGCCTGAGTGACCAAAACACCTGTTTATAGCCTGAAATCTGAGGTTCTTTCTAATTCTTCCAATTTTTAGAAGTTAACAGACTTTCCCTTTTGCAGGGGCGGGGGGAGTAAAAAATTCTTTGATTAAAAAAAAAAATCTGTTGTGTATATTTAGCCTGCAATAGTCAAAGTGATTGCTAAATCAATAATAGTCTACAGGTAAATGAAGGTTAAAATTCCATCGTTGTCTCACCATGATTCTGTTTTGCCAGCCATTTAATAAATGCATCCATACTGGGAAAGCAAGGATAATGGCTATGTAGGACTCACACCAGGCCTACTGTGGTCCATGAAAGAAACACTGGGAGGTATAAATGGTCCCAGGTATGAGGCTCTCTCTCTTCCCACTGCATTCTAGGGGAGCACACAGAAGTCTAGTTGAGCCTGGCTACTAAGACTTTGGAAGAGGGATGTTTAGGAATTGGGTGAGTACTTAAACAACATGAACAGTGGAGCAGTGACCCAGCTACTCTCCTATGTTGGTCTAGAACTTGGGCACTGGCAGTACTTTGTGGAAAAAACTTGGTTGGCACTCTATCACATAGTTCAGTGATTGTGATTGTTAGCTCTTTAGTCACAACTTGTTTGCATGGAGTTTTCAGAAGAACAACTCCTTTGGGGGTAATCCCAGATGCACACTGGATTTTCAACATGCATATTATGTGTACACATATAGCTACATTTTGTATACTAGCAGAGGGGTATATTGGTGTGGGGATGGGTAACTGGGAAAATGAAGAGTTCCCTCCATCCTGAGATATACTGGAGAAAAGATAGTCTTTAAGGACTTAAGTTCTTTTGAGATTCTTTTTCAATATTTTATTGAGTTATAATTGATTTACAATGTTGAGTTAATTACTAATGTACAGAAAAGTAATTCAGTTACACACATATATATAAGTTCTTTTTAAAATATTATTTTCTATTATTGTTTACCATAGGATATTGAATATGGTTTTCTGTGCTATACAATAGGACTTTATTTATCCATCCTATATATAAAAGCCTACATCTTCTCACTCCAAACTCCCACTCCACCCTTCTCTCAACCCCCTCTCCCCTTGGCAACCAGCAGTCTTTTCTCTGTGTCTGTGATTCTATTTCATTTAAAGTCCACCTATATGTGCTATCATATGATGCTTGTCATTCTCTTTCTGACTTAATCCACTTACTTTGATAACCTCTAGTTGTATCCATGTTGCTACAAATGGCATTATTTCATTCTTTTTTTAATTGCTGAGTATTCCATTGTGTATACATATACCACATCTCCTTCATCCATTCATCTATTTATGGATATTTAGATTGTTTCCATTTCTTGACTATTGTGAATAGTAATGAACGTAAAGGTGCCTCAGTTCAGTCATTCAGTCATGTCCAACTCTCTGCAACCCCATGGACTGCAGCACACCAGGCTTCCCTGTCCATCATCAAATTCCAGAGCTTGCTCAAACTCATGTCCATCAAGTCAGTGATGCCATCCAACCATCTCATCATTTGTTGTCCCCTTATCCTGCCTTCAATCTTTCCCAGCATCAGGGTCTTTTCCAGTGAGTCAGTTCTTCACGTGAGGTGGCCAAAGTATTGGAGCTTTAGCTTCAGCATCAGTTCTTCCAAAGAATATTCAGGGTTGATTTCCTTTAAGATTGATGGGTTTGATCTCCTTGCAGTCCAACAGACTCTCAGGAGTCTTCTCCAACACCATAGTTCAAAAGCATTAAAGGGATCAACTCTTCTGCGCTCAGCTTTCTTATGGTCCAACTTTTACATCCGTACATGACTACTGAAAAAACCATAGCTTTGACTAAGATGGACATTTGTTAGCAAAGTAATGTTTCTGCTTTTAATATGCTGTCCAGGCTTGTCATAGATTTTCTTCTCTGAAGCAAGCATCTTTTAATTTCGTGGCTACAATCACCATCTGCAGTGATTTTTGGAGCACAAGAAAATTAAGTCTGTCACTTAAATTTTAATTAATTTAACACTTTTTTTCCCCTCAACTATTTGCCATGAAGTGATGGGACAGAATGCCATGATCTTTGTTTGCTGAATGTTGAATTTTAAGCCAGATTTTTCTACTCTCTTCTTTCACATTCTTGAAGAAAATGAAAGGTGCATATATATTTTTAAAATATAGTTTTGTATGGATATATGACCAGGAATGGAATTGCCAGATCATATGTTAATTTAGAGATAACTTTTCACTCCAACTAGGACACCATGGTTTATCATTGTTTTGTTTTGTTTGTAGATGCCCATGGATTGTGTCTCTGTCTTTTCTAACTTTCAGCCACCTACCTCTCAGTTATTTAATTTCAGCCACATTGGCTTACCTTATCTCAATTTTCTTCCTCCAGAGTTTTCTCTTTAAAATTATCAACTTGAAATATTCTTCTGTATGATATTCATATGCATCATTCTACTTATCATTTAATTCTTACTTCATATGTCAACTTCACAGGGAGTCCCTGCCAGTTTCTCTCACCTCTAATTTTCTTTATTATGCTTTTTGCTGTCTGAAATGATCTTTAATATTTATACACTTTCTGTTCTGATCTCCCCAAATAGTAATTTCATGAGGAAAGGAGTGATATACACTACTGTATCCCTATCCTTTGGAAGTGCTTGAGACTCAGTATTTACTCAGGATATAACTTATTGTCTAAACACATAAGAAAGTGTTCTAGAGGAGAGTGAGGGACTGGTGCCTCAAATGGGGATAGGTGACCTCACCTGAACATACATAGTGGGGCTCTTTTCTGTGTGTGTATGTGTGTTTTGTAATTTCAAGGGTAATTTACAACATTTAATTATAAGTTGGTTAAAAAAAAAAGTTCATTTCCATGTCTGATTATAAATTTCCTTTTTATATTTAAAATAATATTTTCTGACATTAAAATAATCATTGAAAATTTTGACCTCTGTGGTTTAATAACAATATAATTTTCATCTATAAATATATATTAGTATTTCTTTTTTATAAATTTGTGTTCTGTTATAACCTAAGTGTGATGGGAATAAGTTAGTTGAACAATAACAAATCCCTAACTTCTGTAAGAGCAGGTATATTTGTACAGAGCCTTTAGGATCAGAAGCTTTCCTTGTAATTCATGATTGAGAAGCTCTTCTCTTTTGGGGAAGTATCAGAAAGTTCTTAAAATAGCAAAATCCAGGGCAGACAGTATGCATATTAGAGAGAAACCATCCCTGAAAACAGGTAAAATTGAAAATGAGCAGAGAGGTAGGCATGTATTTAAAGAATATATCTCTAAAATGTATTCTTGAGCTTAAAATATAAACTTTGAACACTTCATATAGGTAATGGCACTTCTTTCATTTTGCATAGTAGCACAGTAACACTGCAGTCATTAAAATTGTGGGAAATGCAACAGAACAGGAGGAAAAGACCAAGAGCTGAGGTCATGAAGGAAAAGAAAGTTGGACAGAAGTTGAATATTACTATTCCTCACAGCAACAATTCAACAGTAGTTACATATTTCAAAAATGTCATTCCTGTCAATTTTAAATAACCTGTTTCCTTTCTATGAAGATATGAAATAAAGAGCACACAGAGCCAAGAAACCATGTTAGTCTTTTTAGCACTGAGTACCTCAAATGGAATGCTTAACCTATAACATATATTCAAATATATATATATATATATATATATATGGAATAAATGAAAAAATAAACCCACTTGAATGAAGGATGAATTGAACAAAAAGAAATCCAAGTACTGGAAAGACCAATATTTTTCTTCATCTCAACTATTCAAGATTCCAGTGCCACAAAGTGGCCAATATAGATAATAGGAGACATTTATGGATGTTCTGTGAAATGATCATTTTATTATTTCAGATTTCATGGCCCAGAATTATTATCCGTTCTGTCAGAAAAGAAACAAACTAGTTATCTTTATTTTAACAATCTATTTAACATTAAGTGAGATGGTATTTATTTAGTAATAATTGAAATGGTTATTGTTCCATCGCTCAGTCGTGTCCAACTGCATGCTAGGCTTCTTGTCCTTCACCATCTCCTGGAACTTGCTCAAACTCATGTCCATTGAGTCAGTGATGCCATCCAACAGTATCATCTTCTGTCATGCCCTTTTCCTGCCTTCAGTCTTTCCAAGCATTAGGGTCTCTTTCAATGAGTTGGCTAAGTGAACAATGCAAAGAAATAAAGAAAACAATATAAAGGGAAAGACTAGAGATCTCTTCAAGAAAATTAGAGGCACCAAGGGAATATTTCATACAAAGATAGGCAGAGTTAGGATAGAAATGGATGGACCTAACAGAAGCAGAAGATATTAAGAAGAGGTGGCAAAAATACACAGAAGAACTATACAAAAAACAAACAAAAAAACAAAACTTAATGACCCAGATAACCACGATGGTGTGATCACTCATCTAGAGCCAGATATCCTGGAATGTAAAGTCAAGTGGGCCTTAGGAAGCATCACAACAAACAAAGGTGGAATTCCAGCTGAGCTATTTGAAATCCTAAAAGATGATGCTGTGAAAGTGCTGCACTCAATATGCTAGCAAATGTGGGAAATTCAGCGGTGGCCACAGGACTGGAAAAGGTCAGTTTTCATTCCAATCCCTAAGAAAGGCAATGCCAAAGAATGCTCAAACTACCACACAATTGCACTCATCTCACATGCAAGTAAAGTAATGCTGAAAATTCTCCAACTAGGCTTAAAGAGTACATGTGCTGAGATTTTCCAGATGTTCAAGCTGGATTTAGAAAAGTCAGAGGAACCAGAGATCAAATTGCCAACCTCCGTTGGATCATAGAAAAACAAAGAGAGTTCCAAAAAATCATCTACTTCTGCTTAGCTGACTATGCCAAGGCCTGTGACTATGTGCATCACAACAAACAAACTGTGGAATATTCTTAAAAAGTCTGGAAAACAGACCGTCTTACCTGCTTCCACAGAAACGTGTATGCAGGTCAAGAAGCAACAGTTAGAAGAGGACATGGACTGGTTCCAAACTGGAAAAGGAATATGTCAAGCCTTTCTATTGTCACTCTGCTAATTTAACTTATATGCAGTGTACATCATGTGAAATGCTGGGCAGGATGAAGCACAAGGTGGAATCAAGATTACTGAGAGAAATGTCAATAACTTCAGATATGCAGATGATACTTATGGCAGAAAATGAAGAGGAACTAAAGAGTCTCTTGATGAAAGTGAAAGAGGAGAGTGTGAAAGCTGATTTAAAATTCAATATTCAAAAAACAAAGATCATGGCATCCAGTCCCATCACTTCATGGCAAATAGATGGGAAACAATGGAAACAGTGACAAACTTTATTTTCTGGGCTCCAAAATCACTGTAGATGATGACTGCAGCCATGAAATTAAAAGTCCTTTGCTCCTTGGAGGAAAACCTATGACAAACTTAGACAGCATCTTGAAAAGCAGAGACATTACTTTTCCAACATAGGTTTGTGTAGTCAAAGCTACAGTTTTTCCAGTAGTCGTGTATGGATGTGAGAATTGGACCATAAAGAAAGCTGAATGCTGAAAATTCATGCTTTTGAATTGTGATGTTGGTGAAGACTCTTGAGAGTCCGTTAGACTGCAGGGAGATAAAATCAGTCAATTATAAAGGAAATCAGTCCTGAATGTTCATTGGAAGGATTGATGCTAAAGCTCCAATACTTTCAACACTTGATGAGAAGTGTTAATTCATTGGAAAAGACCCTGATGCTGGGAAATATTGAGGACAGGAAAAGAATGGGATTACAGAGGATGAGACACTTGGAATGGCATTACAGGCTCAATGGACATTAATTTGAACAATCTCTGGGAGTTAGCGATGGACAGGAAAGCTTGGTGTGCTGCAGTCTATTGAGTGGCAAAGAGTTGGACATGCCTGGGCAACTGAACTTAGCTGCACAAGTGTCTCACTTGAGGAACTGGGTATACCATTTAAAAGTAAGGATATGGTTTAGAAATTGTTCTATGAAAAATATATTTAAAATACAGTCATAAAATGAAAAATTACCTTTATGAAGCCTTGCTTCAGTAAGATTTGTAAAGATGATTTGTGCTAAAAATATTGCATTCAGTTAATTATAATGGATAATAAACGTTATTATAATGAAGAGATGAAATCATTAAACTGTATCCTATTTAAAACATTTTCAGATTTAGAGTGGGCAAAACACCATTTCCAAAAAATTACTTTTTGAAAAATCTAATTCAATTTTCTGAAATAGTGTAACTTCTCAAATTTGATGATTTGTCTTTCATAGAAGATACCTGCTTCACATACCAAATGACCAATACCCTAGGTCTATAATCACAAGGACTTTATAGGACCCACTATGTACTAAGTGGTTGTAATTGATCTGCTTCCCTATATACCTTAAATTCTTGTTTCATCCAACCTATGTATTTAATCTAATAAATTAGGTTCAATTCAGTGTATATATATGTAAGTATAGCTTCTATTAGAGTAATAATCTTAATTTTATATTGTGAACTAAAATTTTAATAATTGCAGTTTAGGTGATGAGTTAGATACATTAATTTTTGGTGTTATTTAAACGTCACTTATGCAAAAAAGGTCTTCATGACCCCAATAATCACGGTGGCGTGATCACTCACCTAGAGACAGACATCCTGGAATGTAAAGTCAAGTGGGCCTTAGGAAGCATCACTGCGAACAAAGCTAGTGGAGGTGATGGAATTCCAGTTGAGCTCTTTCAAATTTTAAAAAATGATGCTGTGAAAGCTCTGCACTCAATATGCCAGCAAATTTGGAAAACTCAGCAGTGGTCACAGGAATGGAAAAGGTCAGTTTTCATTCCAATCCCAAAGTAAGGCCATGCCAAAGAATGCTCAGACTACCGCATAATTGCACCCATGTCACACACTAGTAAAGTAATGCTCAAAATTCTCCAAGCCAGGCTTCAGCAGTACATGAACGATTAACTTCCAGATGTTCAAGCTCGTTTTAGAAAAGCCAGAGGAACCAGAGATCAAATTGCCAACATCCACTGGATTATCAGAAAAGCAAGAGAGTTTCAGAAAAGCATCTACTTTTGCTTTATTGACTATGCCAAAGCCTTTGACTGTGTAGTTCACAATAAACTGTGGAAAATTCTGAAAGAGATGGGAATACCAGAACACCTGATATGTCTCTCGAGAAACCTGTAAGCAGGTCAGGAAGCAGCAGTTAGAACTGGACATGGAACAACAGACTGGTTACAAATAGGAAAAGAAGTATGTCAAGGTTGTATATTGTCACCCTGCTTATTTAACTTATATGCAGAGTACATCATGAGAACCGCTGCACTGGAAGAAGCACAAACTGGAATCAAGCTTGCTGGGAGAAATATTAATAACCTCAGATATGCAGATAATACCATCCTTATGGCAAAAAGTGAAGAGGAGCTATAGAGCCTCTTGATGAAAGTGAAAGAGGAGAGTGAAAAAGTTGGCTTAAAGCTCAACATTCAGAAACCTAGATCATGGCATCTGGTCCAATAACTTCATGGCAAATAGTTGGGGAAACAGTGGAAACAGTGGCTGGCTTTATTTTTGGGGGCTCCATAATCACTGCAGATGGTGACTGCAGCCATGAAATTAAAAGATGCTTACTCCTTGGAATGAATGTTATCACCAACCTAGATAGCATATTAAAAAGCAGAGACATTACTTCGCCAACCAATGTCCATCTAGTCAAGGCTATAGTTTTTCCAGTAGTCATGTATCAATGTGAGTGTTGGATTATAAAGAAAATTGAGCACTGAAGAATTGATGCTTTTGAACTGTGATGTTGGAGAAGACTCTTGAGTCCCTTGGACTGCAACCAGTCCATCCTAAAGGAAATTAGCCCTGGGTGTTCATTGGAAGGATTGTTATTGAAGCTGAAACTCCAATACTTTGGCCACCTGATGCAAAGAGCTGACTCATTTGAAAAGACCCTGATACTAGGAACAATTGGGGGCAGGAGGAGTACGTGATGACAGAGGATGAGATCGTTGAATGGCATCAACGACTCAATAGACACGAGTTTGGTTAAATTCCAGGTGTTGGTGATAGACAGGGAGGCCTAGCATGCTGTGGTTCATAGAGTTGCAAAGAGTCGGACATGACTGAGCAACTGATTGAACTGAACTGAAACTTCACTTGATAGTTCACTCATCTTAGTTATTCTTCATCTCTGGTTGCTCTTTATATTTTCTAACTCTTTGTTGAAAACTTCTAAACTCTGTCTGTGCACCCATTGTCCTCCTGAATTCTTTCATCATCTTTATGATAATTACTCATAACTCTTTCTCAAGTAGATTGACTGTCTCCACTTCACTTAGTTCTTCTTCTGAGGTATTATCTTGTTCCTTCATCTGAAACATATCCTTCTGTTACTTCATTTTATCTTAGTTGCTATTTGTATTTTTATGTACATGGTAAATTAGTTATGATTTTCAACCTTGGAGAAATGGCTTTCTTTAGGAGACATTGTATGTGTCCTAGTAGCACACACCCCATCATCACCCAAGCTCTAGATTCTAGGTGTTCCCTCTCACAGTGCTGTGTAGCTCCTACTGTGGTGGTGGGCTATCTATGTGGACAGTTTGTTAGGCTCCTAGTCTGGTCTGTTGCTAAGCCCTGCCTTGTGTGGATGCCGCTGGCTGCTATTTATTGGAGTCTGGCCACAAGGATTCTGGTTGAAGAATCCTTGAGGGGACCTCAGGGCTAGTGGTGGCTAACTGGTGGGTAGAGTCCCAGGGTCTGGAAGCTTCTGGGGCTGTTGCCCATTCATCGACAGATGAAGCTAAATCTGAGTTAAGAGCTGGTCCACAGGCAGAAGAGATGGTTCCTGGAGTCTGGCTTCAGGGCCAGGGATCCCAGAATTTGTTTCAGATTGTTTGTAGTAAGGTGAGGTTCAAGACACAGTTGGGTATGGGATCCAGGGTGTTCTAAATATTGCATTGGCCTGCTAGCGGGCTGGCCCCAGACCTCACTGGTTCCAGGGTGGAGTCTGGCCTGTGTTGCATGATCATAGTTTTCTCTCTGGTGTCTTGCCCCTTGGTGGGTGAGGCTGGTCTAGTGGTTTGTTCTATCTCCTGGGTGGGAGGGGCTCAGGCCTGTCCTCTGGTGGGTGAGTCTGTGTCTTGGCCCTCTGGTTGACTGGGCCATGGTTTAGGAGTGAGCCCAGAGCCAGTGGTAGGCTCTTTTGTCTTTAGGCAGCCTGTTCGCTGATAGGTAGGACTGTGTTCCCACCTAGTTAGTTGTTTTGCCTGAGGTGTCCCAGTATCATAACTTGCAGGCTGTTTGGTGGGGCCTGGTCTTGGGCTAATGAACCAAAATGTCAGCTGCCACTGAAACTCCTTATGTGTCTGCATTTCAGAGTGAGCCACAGCCACTTCCCCCTCCCTTTTTAGAGACTCTCCAAGACCAGCAGGTAGAACTGGCCCAGACTCCTATCAAATTACTTCTTTTGCCCTCTGTCTAGTACTAATGTTTGAATGGATATTTGTAGAAGGAATAATAATGTTAAATTTTGAGCTTTTGGAAGCTTAAATTTCAAGAGAATATAAATATGGAAACATCGAGTAGTAACAGGAAAGGGTTTTGAGGCCTCAGTTCAGTTCAGTCGCTCAGTCGTGTCCGACTCTTTGTGACCCCATGAACTGCAGCATGGCAGGCCTCCCTGTCTATCACCAACTCCCGGAGTTCACTCAGACTCATGTCCATCGAGTCGGTGATGCCATCCAGCCATCTCACCTCTGTCGTCCCCTTCTCCTCCTGCCCCTAATTCCTCCCAGCATAAGAGTCTTTTCCAATGAGTCAACTCTTTGCATCAGGTGGGCAAAGTATTGGAGTTTCAGCTTTAGCATCAGTCTTTCCAAAGGACACTCAGGGTTGATCTCCTTTAGAATGGACTGGTTGGATCTCCTTGCAGTTCAAGGGACTCTCAAGAGTCTTCTCCAACACCACAGTTCAAAAGCATCAATTCTTCGGTGCTCATCTTTCTTCACAGTCCAACTCTCACATCCATACATGACCACTGGAAAAACCATAGCCTTGACTAGACAGACCTTTGTTGGCAAAGTAATGTCTCTGCTTTTGAATATGTTATCTAGGTTGGTCATAACTTTCCTTCCAAGGAGTAAGCGTCTTTTAGGGGAAACTAAAAAAAGGTGGTGATTTTAGAATAAATGACCTATTATGTACATAACTGTTGTGTCACATAAAGTAAGTCTAATAATTGGCATGACTAAAAAAGCACCTTCTATTAAACATGAACTGCCAAATTATTCCCACTGCATAGTTATTTTACTTTAACAAAAAATTTTAATTTAAAAACAAGTGACAGTGTTGAACTTTATCTGAGTCTGGTGTTTGTGGAAAGCAGTGATAGTCAAGAATTGCCCTACCCTTTTGTGTTTTGGAAAACAACCAATAAAAGGACCATCCTTCCCTGACATATTCTGCAAAATAACTGCCTTCACCCTTCAATTAAGCTTTGCTCTTCCTCATTCATTATCACTTCCACAAGACTCACTGATAACTCCCTTGTTTAGCTTCTCTATAGACTCCAGTTCTTCCTCCGTTTCTTTGAAATGATACTTGATATCGAGTGCTTCCTATTGTAACAGCTTGAATAGTCATCTCCTTAATTGTTTGATGCTTTTCATCTTTCACACACTAGACAATCAATAGTGATTAATTTCCATGGAGAGTAATGGATCTAGATTTACCTCTTAGTTTACACATTTATTAGCCATGTAACACTCAGAAATTACTTTATTCCTGATGTTCTTACCTGAATATTAAGCTTGTATCTTGTGTCATGATTAATGTTTTATTTATTTTGAAAATTTAAATGAAATCATCTACCATAGAGAGCATGCTTAAATATTCCCTAAATGAGGAGCTTGTTATATTCAAGATGGTCTCCATGGGACAATAAGACAGAAAAATAAGACATTCCCATCCCATCAATTGTGAAAGTTCAAAATCTAAGATTAATCTTTGCGTTTTCTCTTCTTCTTCAACCATTTTCAATAAGTCACCATATCAGGTAGATTCTTTCATTTCTTTTTAGACCTAATGCAACCGTCTTAGTATGGTGCTCATAATTTTTGGTTTAACAAAATAGCCTTTTAACTACTATTTCTACTGGGTGAAAACTTCCTCATCATCCCTATATATCTCTACTCTTTCCCCAAGGATGATTTTGTTTAAATTACAATATGAATTTGTTAGTCTTCTGTTGCATGTTTTATGTCTATTAACATTTATGAAAACGTTGACATTCCTTAACAAATAAAGATTCTTCATGATCTGGCTGATGCTAGCATGTTTAGCTTCATTTTTCACTATTTCCATAACCATCTTGTCTGCCTCTGCAAAATCTAATCAATCACATCCTATACTACTCATAGTGAGCTATTCTTAAGCCCCAAAATGCAAGTTTACAACTCTGATTTTCCAAAGGAAGGAAACAATCCTTTTCAATGTTCAGTTGGGTCTTATTGGTCCTGAAGTATTTTCATGGTAAATTATTCCTTTCCATGTACACACTTACCAGTCTGCATTGTTATCTCTTTTGTTTCTCCCAATAGATCAAGCATGCAGAAAGTAGAGCATTTGCTTTATTTATATTTAAATGTAAAGCACCTAAGTGTTTATCACAAGATAGATGCATTCTTTTTAAAGAAAGATATAATGGTCTAAAATAATAGGTTAAGCAGAGTAAATCTTGATCTGCCTTTCATTAATCAATTATTAGATTATTAAGTTAATTTTTTCTGAACAAACAATGTTCAGAGAATACCATCAAAACGCTTCACTACACATATGAGTACTATTCACTTTGTAAGAAAACTCTCAAATATTTGTTTTCAGTTTTTAGCCTACATACAGAAGCTGCATAAGTTTCAACCTAATTTATGTAAACGCAATTATATTCTCTTTGTCTGTGCTATGTCACAGAAAAGACACCAAATGAATTTCACTAAATGTAGTGAAATGTTGATATTGCTTGACTTAAACTATATATTGATTAAATTATTCAAATCCAGTTTTTGAATACATGAATAGAAATACCTATTTATGTCATCAGGGTTGTCCTGAGTATGGCAACTATTCATTTTACTCATGTTCAGTAACTGTCTATCCTGAGAGGCAGTGTATCATATAGATTCTTAGCAGGCATCTGCTAAGTCCTACAGATTTTTGGCTCAAAACCCAAATCTCTCATTTACCAGCTTTGTGGCCTCCACAATTTAGTTGCCTTCTTTTTTGCCTCTAGTTCCTCATAAAAAAATAATAATACCAATATTTAATTTTTAGAATTATGTGGGTTAAATAAAATTATACTTCTATAGTGCAGATCACATGCCTGCCACATAGTTGCAATAGAAAAAAATACTTTGTGTTCTATTAAAATTTAATCACTAAAGGGGTATTGCCTATAAACTTAAATTTTATATGATGGCCAGTCTCTGAGAACCTTGCTTCCCAGTGGTGGCGGTGGTTTAGTCACTAAGTTGTGTCCAATTCTTGCGACCCTGTGGACTGTAGACTGCCAGTCTCCTCTGTCCATGGGATTCCCAGGCAAGAATATTGGAGTGTGTTGCTGTTTCTTTCTCCAGGGGATCTTCCCAATCCAGGGATCAAAATCATATCTCCTGCATAACAGGCAGACTCCTGCATTGCAGGCTGATTCTTAACCGACTGAGCTATAAGTATCAAGCTAAAACTTTTGTTTGTCTCATAGGAAACATCCCGACCCAGCCAAGCTCTGAATGACTATGGGCAGGGAGAAATTAACACATCCCTTTCATAGGTTGACTGGAACCAGGAGGTATTTGACTTTACTCTCTCCCTTTTTTTTTTTTTTTTGTATAAAAGAGGCCTGAATTCTACCTCAGGCAGGATGGTTCTTAGAGATACTAGTCTACCATCTTCTCAGTCTGCTTTCTTTCCAAATAAGGTCACTATTCCTTGATCTAAGAATTTAGTTATCAATGAATTGATCTGTTGTGCAGTGATCTGCATGGGCTTAGACTCGGTAACATACTAGCTTTATTGTATTTGGCTTGGATTGTTCTAGGATATGGGTATCCTGAAAAAATCCAGCTCTCATGTACTATATGCCCTAAAGTTAGGACAGAGAGTAATAACATATTTGTACATCGGTAAGATACCCCAGAGAAAGCAATGGGAATCCACTCCAGCACTCTTGCCTGGAAAATCCCATGGACGGAGGAGCCTGATAAGCTACAGTCCATGGGGTTGCAAAGAGTCAGACACAACTGATAGACTTCACTTTTTCACTTTCAATGTCATTATTTCAGTTGAAAAGTTCGATGAAAGCTAATATTAAGGCAAGAGAGAGTTAATTGAATTCCAAAAATGTTTCTCTGAGAAAAATATGAATGATCTGAGATTTCATTTAGTGATGAGGAAAGGATTAACATTCCACAGACAGGTGGGATCATAAGAAAATGAACTGATGAGAGGGAGATAGATAAGAAACTATAGGAAGACTAGAGAGGCTAAAGGGAAGAGAGCAGAGGAAAGTGTGGGGCTGGATGAGGTTACAGAAATAAGGAAGAGCCAAAAAATGCCTTTTCCAGTGGGAGAGGTGTGCCAAGATCAGATTTGATTTATTGGAATGATTAATCTGCCTTCACTGTGGAAAATGGATAAAGAAAGTGGCTGGAGGGAATACTGATAACCACTTTAGGAGGTTATTGCAATAGTCCAGGAAAGGGGTAATGGTTATTTGGGGACTGGGTCACAGGTACTAAGTATGGGAAGAAATGAATAGGTTGAGATATTTAGAAGACATAAGTTGTTATTTGCTAATGAGTTGTACTTAGAGTGCAAAAGAGAGAGCAATCTTAAGTAATGCAATACAGGGGGCTGCAAAAGGGGGATAATTATGAGAGAGGATACTCAGGTGTGGCACCATTTTAAGGTATATACTTAAGTACTGGTACAATTTCCCCATATTTTAAAGTAAGGATTAAAATGTGTTCTTGTTATATGAATTTTGGGACATTGGATACACATTTTCATATGACAATATATTTGATTCCTTTAGGCATGAAGTGAGAAGTTAAAAATCAATTATCTAAAAATGAAAGGAGAAATGCTTTTGACATACAATCAAAAAGAAGCAAGGGTAAAAAGGCATTAATTACCTTACAAATGGCATTCAAATATGAATGAAAGATTTGTAAATGTTCGACTTATCCTTTTAATAGTAACCATGTCCACTGAAATCACAATTGTGATCCACATAACTATTTTCCCTGTTCATTTTTAAGGAGAATTATTTTTACTAAAATGTTATAATGGTTTGAGAAGTAAGTGATCTCAAAGAGTGGAAAACTGCAATTCATCAAAATAGCCTATATATGTCAATTTCAAAAAAAAAATAATAATAATAATCAACTCAAATTTATATCTCATGCTAAATATAAGCTTAGAGTCTAAATATGGTGTGTGTAATAAAATAATGAATGTATAATGTTATGGTAATAATTTATAACTGACATAGTGCTTCACATAAATTATATTATTTATATGCTATAACAGTAATAGCTCAACTGGAATTCCATCACCTCCACTAGTTTTGTTAGCAGTGATGCTTTCTAAGGCCCACTGACTTCACATTCCAGGATGTCTGACTCTAGGTGAGTGATCACACAGTTGTGATTATCTGGGTCGTGAAGCTCTTTTTTGTACAGTTCTTCTGTGTATTCTTGCCACCTCTTCTTAATATCTTCTGCTTCTGTTAGGTCCATACAATTTCTGTCCTTTATCAAGCCCATCTTTGAATGAAATGTTCCCTTGGTATCTCTAATTTTCTTGAAGAGATCTCTAGTCTTTCCCATTCTGTTCTTTTCCTCTATTTCTTTGCATTGATCACTGAGGAAGGCTTTTTTATCTCTTGCTATTCTTTGGAACTCTGCATTCAGATAGGAATATCTTTCCTTTTCTACTTTGCTTTTCACTTCTCTTATTTTCACAGCTATTTCTAAGGCCTCTTCAAACAGCCATTTGGCTTTTTTGCATTTCTTTTCCATGGGGATGGTCTTGACCCCTGTCTCTTGTACAGTGTCACCAATCTCCATCCATAGTTCATTAGGAACTCTGTCTATCAGATCTAGTCCCTTAAATCTATTTCTCACTTCCACTGTATAATCATAAGGGATTTGATCTAGGTAATATGTGAATGGTCTAGTGGTTTTCCCCACTTTCTTCAATTTAGGTCTGAATTTGGTAATAACGAGTTCAATATCTGAGCCACAGTCAGCTCCTGGTCTTGTTTTTGCTGATTGTATAGAGCTTCTCCATCTTTAGCTGCAAAGAATATAATCAATCTGATTTTGATGTTGACCATCTGGTGATGTCCATATGTAGAACCTTCTTTTGAGTTGTTGGAAGAGAGTGTTTATTATGACCAGTGCGTTCTCTTGGCAAAATTCTATTAGCCTTTGCCCTGTTTCATTCCCCATTCCAAGGTCAAATTTATCTATTACTCCAGGTGTCTCTTGACTTCCTACTTTTGCATTCCAGTCCCGTATAATGAAAAGGACATCTTTTTTGGGTGTTAGTTCTAAAAGGTCTTCATAGAACCGTTCAACTTCAGCTTCTTCAGCATTACTAGTTGGGGCATAGGCTTCGAACACCATGATATTGAATGGTTTGCCTTGGAAATGAAAAGAGATGCTGTCGTTTTTGAGTACTGCATTTTGGACTCTTTTGTTGACCACGATGGCTACTCCATTTCTTGTAAGCGATTCCTGCCTACAGTAGTAGAAATAATGGTCATCTAAGTTAAATTCACCCATTCCAGTATATTTTAGTTCTCTGATTCCTAAAATGTCAACATTCACTCTTGCCATCTCTGGTTTGACCACTTCCAATTTACCTTGATTCATGGACCTGACATTCCAGGTTCCTATGCAATATTGCTCTTTACAGCATCTGACCTTGCTTCTATCACCAGTCACATCCACAACTGGATATCGTTTTTGCTTTGGCTCCATCCCTTCATTCTTTCTGGAGTTATTTCTCCACTGATCTCCAGTAGCATGTTGGGCACCTACCGACCTGGGGAGTCCCCCTTTCAGTATCCCATCATTTTGTCTCTCAAGGCAAGAATACTGAAGTGGTTTGCCATTACTTTCTCCAGTGGACCACATTCTGTCAGACCTCTCTACCATAAACCTCCTGTCTTGGGTGGCCCCACATGGCATTGCTTAGTTTCATTGAGTTGGACAAGGCTGCGTCCATGTGATCAGATTAACCAGTTTNTCCCCCTTTCAGTATCCCATCATTTTGTCTCTCAAGGCAAGAATACTGAAGTGGTTTGCCATTACTTTCTCCAGTGGACCACATTCTGTCAGACCTCTCTACCATAAACCTCCTGTCTTGGGTGGCCCCACATGGCATTGCTTAGTTTCATTGAGTTGGACAAGGCTGCGTCCATGTGATCAGATTAACCAGTTTTCTGTGATTATGGTTTCAGTGTGTATGCTCTCTGATACCCTCTTGCAACACCTACTGTCTTACTTGGCTTTCTCTTATCTTGGACGTGGGGTATCTCTTCACCGCTGCTCCAGCAAAGCACAGCTGCAGCTCCTTATCTCGGACGAGGCAAATTTGGAAAACTCAGCAATGGCTACAGGACTGAAAAAGGTCAGTTTTCATTCCAATCCCAAAGAAAGGCAATGCCAAAGAATGCTCAAACTACCGCACAATTTCACTCATCTCACACGTTACTGAAGTAATGCTCAAAATTCTCCAAGCCAGGCTTCAGCAATACATGAACCGTTAGCTTCCTGATGTTCAAGCTGGTTTTAGAAAAGGCAGAGGAACCAGAGATCAAATTGCCAACATCTGTTGGGTCATGGAAAAATCAAGAGAGTTCCAGAAAAACATCTACTTTTGCTTTATTGACTATGCCAAAGCCTTTGACTGTGTGGATCACAAGAAACTGTGGAAAATTCTGAAAGTGTTGGAAATACCAGACCACCTGACCTGCCTCTTGAGAAACCTGTATGCAGGTCAGGAAGCAACAGTTAGAACTGGACATGGAACAACAGAGTGTTTCCAAATAGGAAAAGGAGTATGTCAAGGCTATATATTGTCACCCTGCTTATTTAACTTCTATGCAGAGTACATCATGAGAAATGCTGGGCTGGAAGAAGCACAAACTGGAATAAAAATTGCCAGGAGAAATATCAATAACCTCAGATATGCATATAATACAACCCTTATGGAAGAAAGTAAAGAGGAACTAAAAAGCCATTTGATGAAAGTGAAAGAGGAGAGTGAAAAAGTTAGCTTAAAGCTCAACATTCAGAAAACGAAGATCATGGCATCCGGTCCCATCACTTCATGGGAAATAGATAGGGAAACAGTGGAAACAATGTCAGACTTTAATTCTGGGGGCTTTAAAATCACTGCATATGGTGATTGCAGCCATAAAATTAAGAGACACTTACTCCTTGGCATTTATGAAGTTGGAAGTTATGATCTACCTAGATAGCATATTAAAAAGCAGAGATATTACTTTGCTAACAAAGGTCCGTCTAGTCAAAGCTATGGTTTTTCCATTGTTGATGTGAGAGTTGGACTGTGAAGAAAGCTGAGCACCGCAGAATTGATGCTTTTGAACTGTGGTGGTGTTGGAGAAGACTCTTTAGAGTACCTTGGACTGCAAGGAGATCCAACCAGTCCATCTTAAAGGAGGTCAGTCCTGGGTGTTCATTGGAAGGGCTGATGTTGAAGCTGAAACTGCAGTACTTTGGCCACCTCATGCAAAGAGTTGACTCATTGGAAAAGACCCTGATGCTGGGAAAGATTGAGGGCAGTAGGAGAAGGGGACGACAGAGGATGAGATGGTTGGATGGCATCACTGACACAATGGACATGGGTTTGGGTGACTCCGGGTGTTTGTAATGGACAGGGAGGCCTGACATGCTGCAGTCCATGGGCTGCATGGCTAAGTTGGACATGGCTAAGCAGCTGAACTGAACTGATAGTAATATAAATAGGCATTTTGATGTGATTTTTGAGATNGATGGTTGGATGGCATCACTGACACAATGGACATGGGTTTGGGTGACTCCGGGTGTTTGTAATGGACAGGGAGGCCTGACATGCTGCAGTCCATGGGCTGCATGGCTAAGTTGGACATGGCTAAGCAGCTGAACTGAACTGATAGTAATATAAATAGGCATTTTGATGTGATTTTTGAGATTAAAAAGGACCAACAGAATTAAATCAGTAAGTATTTATAGTTTTAGATTAATTATTATTAATATTATTTTTGCTGCCCCAAACTAAACTTGTGTAATACACAGGTAACCATGTGTTGATACACAGAAGAACTATATAAAGAAGTTCTTCATGACCCAGATATTCACACTGAAGAATTAATGCTTTTGAACTGTGGTATTGGAGAAGACTCTTGAGAGTCCCATGGAGTGCAAGGAGATACAACCAGTCCTTCTAAAGAAATCAGTCCTGAATATTCATTGGAAGGACTGATACTGAAACTGAAAATCCAATACTTTGGCCACCTGATGTGGAGAACTGACTCATTTGAAAAGACTCATTATTTCCCTGATGCTGGGAAAGACTGAAGGCCAGAAGAGAAGAGGGCACCAAATGATGAGATGGTTGGATTGCATCACTGACTCAATGGACATGAGTTTGAGTAAACTCCAGAAGTTGCTGATGAACAGGGAGGCCTGGCATGCTCCAGTCCATAGGGTTGCAAAAAGTTGGGCATGACTGAGCAGCTGAATTGAACTGAAAAAGAAAATGCAGAAAGCAATTTGTCCTAATTGATAGTTTATAAGGATAACAAAGTCACAACCCTATTGAACCCTTTTACATTAATTACTCATCATATTCTCTCCTGCTAAACTTGAAAGAAGCTGTGCTTGCAACCTTTCTCATTGCAATTCTGTTAGTAATAACTTTTATTGGAGAGGAGTTGATCAGGTTGGAGTCTGTCTTGTTTATCACAAAGAAGGCTGAAAAAATTTTAAGTGCTGTGTAAATTTCATCTTTGCTTAATTGAGTCTTAGAAGTTTAATTATATATATTCGAATTTGAATGATTAAGGGCAATTTAATGAGAATTTAAATGAATTTTTTTGCAAATTTTTCTATTTAGCAGAATAAAGGACACCACACTGACAAAGATCACAGATCTCATCTAAAAGCAGCACTATAACAGCAAAGGTAGAAACTGTACTCAGTTCTATTTGACTTATGTATGAATGTGAAATTTACTTGTTCTTAAGGCTTTGACCAGAGAAGAAGTGGAAGAGGAAGTACACACTCAAAGTGATTCTATAATATGTCTCTTAGATTATTCTTTACATTTGGCAATATTGCTTCATGCCAAAGATGTGTAGAGAATGCATTTGGCAACATTCACCATAGTTCAGGCCAAAGATAGCATATTCAAGCCAAAATGGAAAATTTGCTGTGTTCTAAATAAATACGAAGAATATCTATGTTTTTTAAGTGCAGGCTTTTACAACTTTCCCTGGTTGCATTTTATTTAGAATAATGGGCAAGTGAAATTTATTGCAGATTTAAAAAGAATATATGATAAATGAAATCTAGAACATCTAATTCCATGAAGTCACTCTTCAATATTGTTATTTCATTTAGTACTCTATGGATAGTTTTAGGTTAAAAAGAATATTTGTTTTTCAGTTTACTTTTCTTAACAATACTTTTCAGGGCTTGGATGAGTTCCTCCAAGAACTTATATTAATTCTAAGTATCTTTAACCTTTTTCTAAAACTAGATTAAGTTTATAAAGGTATCCATTTCTAGTGCCTCATATGCATGTTTAATGAAACACAAATATAGAGGTTGTGTTTCTTTGTGTTCCAATTACAAAAAACTAAGAATACATAACAGGCTTCCCCTTTCCTTGTGGCTCAGCTGGTGAAAGAATCCGCCTGCAATGGGGGAGACCTGGGTTTGATCCCTGGGCTGGGAAGATCGCCTGGAGAAGGGAAAGGCTCCCCACTCCAGTATTCTGGCCTGGAGAATTCCACAGACTGTATAGTCCATGGGGTCACAAAGAGTTAGACACGACTGAGCAACTTTCACTTTCAAGTGTACATGGTAGGCTAATTGGAGATCATAAAAATTATTTGTCTAGGTTCAATGCAGAAGGCTTGGGACTGATGGGCGGGGATGATCTGGAGGGATGGTGTGGGGAGGGAGGGGGAGGGGGGGGTCCGGATTGGGAACTCAGGTACACTTATGGCTGATTTATGTCAATATATGGCAAAATGAGTATAGTATTGTAAAGCAAAACAAACTAAAAAATAAAAATTAAAAAAAAATTATTTCATAATATTAGGATTGTAAATCAATAATTTTTTTTATATAAAAACAAGTTTTTCTCAGAACTCTGAATCTAACTTTACTAGACTTCTTTCTCTTTCCCAAGTAATTTTAACTGCTAGTAAAGGGAGCTTTGAGAGTTTCTACCTTGCACTTCCTTTCCTGTCTTTAAAGTATTATTGTATACTATTGCTGTTATCATTGTTATTACCATTATTATCATGTTATTATCATTATACTCATGCACTGAAATAATGTGCTTGATGCAAGCACACACATAATGGCGAGAGACTTTTAATCTAGTAGAATAAGAAATACAAATGCAAACTTATTCAAAGCAATATAGCCCATATTTTGTATTAAAAAATAAGACTGCTGATAATGTTAACATGTTAACATGAGAACAATTAGGGGTAAACTTGCAAAATATGAGCTAGTCTCCTTTCCAAAGAACACTGTCCTTTATGAGCAAAAACATATAATACTAATGATATAACAATAATAATAATAATAAATGTAAGGAGTCATTATCAATAATAAATGATTGAGTGGGCAGTATTGAATAGCAGAGGGGCTATTTTCAGAGAGGAAACTTGGCATGTGCAGAGAAACTAAATGCTGAAACTGTATCAAAGAAAAAAGAGTAATCAACTGGCCTGTATCACTGATTGCCCAGAAGCATCATCTGAGAAATTGTAGATCATTCTCTTGTGTATGTGAGTGGCAAGGGCAGAAATGGGAAATAAGCAGGTTATCTCAAGATTAAATGATTCCTATTTCCTTACTCTAGTCCAAGAGGATTTGAAATCCACTAAGGAATGTTGGTTGGACCAGAATGGGGCTGAAGGAGTGGATAATCCAGAGAATCAAATTCTTATGTTTTGCAGTATTTTAAATGAAGAACTGATTGTCCCCACACATTTTTGAATGATTTGATGTAGCTTGTGCTGTTCTATATTGCACAACTCTGAGGGTAAATTTTATGAGTGCATCAGTTCAGTTCAGTTCAGTAGCTCAGTCTCGTCTGACTCTTTGCAACCCCATGAATCATAGCACGCCAGGCCTCCCTGTCCATCACCAACTCCCGGAGTTCACTCAGATTAACATCCATCAAGTCAGTGATGCCATCCAGCCATCTCAACCTCGGTCGTCCCCTTCTCCTCCTGCCCCCAATCCCTCCCAGCATCAGAGTCTTTTCCAATGAGTCAACTCTTTGCATAANTCGCTCAGTCGTGTCTGACTCTTTGCGACCCCATGAATTGCAGCACGCCAGGCCTCCCTGTCCATCACCATCTCCCGGAGTTCACTCAGATTAACATCCATCAAGTCAGTGATGCCATCCAGCCATCTCAACCTCGGTCGTCCCCTTCTCCTCCTGCCCCCAATCCCTCCCAGCATCAGAGTCTTTTCCAATGAGTCAACTCTTTGCATAAGGTGGCCAAAGTACTGGAGCTTTAGCATCATTCCTTCCAAAGACATCCCAAGGTTGATCTCCTTCAGAATGGACTGGTTGGATCTCCTTGCAGTCCAAGGGACTCTCAAGAGTCTTCTCCAACACCACAGTGCAAAATCACCAATTCTTCGGCACTCAGCCTTCTTCACAGTCCAACTCTCACATCCATACATGACTACTGGAAAAAATATAGTCTTGACTAAACGGACCTTAGTTGGAAAAGTAATGTCTCTGCTTTTGAATATGCTATCTAGATTGGTCATAACTTTCCTTCCAAGGAGTAAGCATCTGTTAATTTCATGGCTGAAGTCATCATCTGCATTGATTTTGGAGCCCCAAAAAATAAAATCTGACATAGAATATAAATATAAAGTACTGCTTTACCTTTGTCAACTTTAATTCTTATAGGAGTGGCAGCCATTCTTCAAAATACACTCCTAACCCCATGTCTAATCTATACTAAGTGGTGTTGTAATGGCATTCATAATCAGCCAAATGGCAACCCACTCTAGTACTCTTGCCTGGCAAATCCCATGGACGGAAAACCTGGTGGGCTGTGTCCATGGGGTCACAAAGAGTCAGACACGACTGAGTGACTTCCTTTAGTTATTAAATGATAGTCACTCATTTTCTTCTTTTTTCCTGTGGCTTGACGGGACCTAATGTCAACATCCATGGTGCTGATGCAGCTTAGTCTCATTTTTCAAAAGCTGTTGCTACTTCTAAAGAGAGACTGTGCTAGACAAATGCTGCCTTGAAGTTGATCTCATTTGGTAAAACCAATTTCCAAACCTCTGTTACTGTTAAACTGAAACTGAACTGAATACTACTGTTCATGGGCTCCTGTCAGCCACCGCTCTTGACCTTGGATGTGGGCAGGAATCCCTTAGAAGAAATGGAGTANTCAAAAGCTGTTGCTACTTCTAAAGAGAGACTGTGCTAGACAAATGCTGCCTTGAAGTTGATCTCATTTGGTAAAACCAATTTCCAAACCTCTGTTACTGTTAAACTGAAACTGAACTGAATACTACTGTTCATGGGCTCCTGTCAGCCACCGCTCTTGACCTTGGATGTGGGCAGGAATCCCTTAGAAGAAATGGAGTAGGCATCATGGTCAACAAAAGTCTAAAATGCAGTACTTGGATGCAATCTCAAAAACGACAGAATGATCTCTGTTCGTTTCCAAGGCAAACCATTCAATATCACAAAATCCAAGTCTATGCCCCAACCAGTAATGCTGAAGAAGCTAAAGTTGAATGGTTCTATGAAGACCTTTTAGAACTAACACCCCCAAAAGATGTCCTTTTCATAATAGGGAACTGGAACGCAAAAGTGGGAAGTCAAGAAACAGCTGGGGTAACAGACAAATTTGGCCTTGGAATACGGAATGGAGCAGGGCAAAGGCTAATAGAGTTTTGCCAAGAAAATGCACTGGTCATAGCAAACACCCTCTTCCAACAACACAAGAGAAGACTCTACACGTGGACATCACCAGATGGTCAACACCGAAATCAGATTGATTATATTCTTTGCAGTCAAAGATGGAAAAGTTCTATGTGTGTGTGAAGTCGCTCAGTCATATCTGACTCTTTGCGATCCTGTGGACTGTAGCCCACCAGGCTTCTCTGTCCATGGGATTCTCCAGGCAAGAATACTAGAGTGGGTTGCCATTTCCTTCTTCAGCAGATCTTCCCAACCCAAGGATCGAACCTGGGTCTCCTGCATTGCAGGCAGACACTTTATCCTCTGAGCCACCAGAGAAGCCAAAGATGGAGACGCTCTATACAGTCAGCAAAAACAAGACCAGGAGTTGACTGTGGCTCAGCTCATGAACTATTTATTGCCAATTTCAGACTGAAATGAGGAAAGTAGGGAAACCACTAGATCAATCAGGTATGACCTAAATCAAATCCCTTATGATTATACAGTGGAAGTGAAAAATAGATTTAAGGGACTAGATCTGATAGATAGTGTGCCTGATGACTTATGGGTTCGTAGGTTCGTAACATTGTCCAGGAGACACGGATCAAGATCATTCCCATGGGGAAAAAAATTCAAAAAACCAAATGGCTGTCTGGGGAGCCCTTACAAATACTGTGAAAAGAAAGAAAGTGAAAAGAAAAGGAGAAAAGGAAAGATATAAACATCTGAATGCAGAGTTCCAAAGAATAGCAAGAAGAGATAAGAAAGCCTTCCTCAGTGATCAATGCAAAGAAATAGAGGAAAAGAACAGAATGGGAAAGACTAGAGATCTATTCAAGAAAATTAGAGATACCAAGAGAATATTTCATACAAAAATGGGCTCGATAAAGGACAGAAATGGTATGTACCTAACAGAAGCAGAAGATCTTAAGAAGAGGTGGCAAGAATACACAGAAGAACTATACAAAAAAGAGCTTCATGACCAAGATAATCACGATGGTGTGATCACACACCTAGAGCAAGACATACTGGAATGTGAAGTAAGTGGGACTTAGAAAGCATCACTATGAACAAAGATAGTGGAGACGATGGAATTCCAGTGGAGCTTTTTCCAATCCTGAAAGTGCTGCACTCAGTATGTCAGCAAATTTGGAAAATTCAGCAGTGGCCACAGGACTGGAAAAGGTGAATTTTCATTCCAATCTCAAAGAAAGGCAATGCCAAAGAATGCTCAAACTGCTGAACAATTGCATTCATCTCACACGCTAGTAAAGTAATGCTCAAAATTCCCCAAGCCAGGCTTCAGCAATACGTAAACTATGAGTTTCCAGATGTCAAACTGGTTTTACAAAAGGCAGAGGAACCAGAGATCAAATTGTCAACATCCACTGGATCATAGAGAAAGGAAGAGAGTTCCAGAAATACGTCTATTTCTGCTTTATTGACTATGCCAAATCCTTTGACTGTGTGAATCACAATAAACTGTGGAAAATTTTGAGAGATGGGAACACCAGACCACCTGACCTGCCTCTTGAGAAACCTATATGCAGGTCAGGAAGCAACAGTTAGAACTGGACATGGAACAACAGACTTGTTCCAAATAGGAAAGGAATATGTCAAGGGTGTATATTGTTACCCAGCTTATTTAACCTATATGCAGAGTACATCATGAGAACTGCTGGGCTAGAAGAAGAACAAGCTGGAATCAAGATTGCCGGGAGAACTATCAATAACCTCAGATATGCAGGTGACACCACCTTTATGGCAGAAAATGAAGAGGAACTAAAAAGCCTCTTGATAAAATGAAAGAGGAGGGTGAGAAAGTGTCTTAAAGCTCAACATTCAGAAAATGAAGATCATGGCATCTGGTCCCATCACTTCATGGGAGATAGATCAGGAAACAGTGGAAACAGTCTCAGATTTTCTTTTGGGGGGCTTCAAAATCACTGCAGATGATGGTTGCAGCCATGAAATTAAAAGATGTTTACTTCTTGGAAGGAAAGTTATGATCAACCTAGATAGCATATTCAAAAGCAGAGACATTACTTTGCCAACAAAGGTCCATCTAGGGAAGGATGTGGTTTTTCCAGTGGTCAGGTATGGATGTGAAAGTTGGACTGTGAAGAAAGCTGAGCACTGAAGAATTGATACTTTTGAACTGTGGTGTTGGAGAACACTCTTGAAAGTACCTTGGACTGCAAGGAGATCCAACCAGTCCATCCTAAAGGAGATCAGTCCTGAGTGTTCATTGGAAGGACTGTTGCTAAAGCTGAAACTCCAATACTTTGGCCACCTGATGCAAAGAGTTGACTCACTGGAAAAGACTCTGATGCTGGGAGGAATTGGGGGCAGGAGGAGAAGGAGATTACAGAGGATGAGATGTTTGAATGACATCACCAACTCGATGGACATGAGTTTGGGTGAACTCCGGGAGTTGGTGATGGACAGGGAGAACCGGCGTGCTGCAATTCATGAGGTCCCAAGGAGTACATGTGACTGAGCAAATGAAGTGAACTTANAATTGGGGGCAGGAGGAGAAGGAGATTACAGAGGATGAGATGTTTGAATGACATCACCAACTCGATGGACATGAGTTTGGGTGAACTCCGGGAGTTGGTGATGGACAGGGAGAACCGGCGTGCTGCAATTCATGAGGTCCCAAGGAGTACATGTGACTGAGCAAATGAAGTGAACTTAACTGAACTGAGTTCTCTGGAACCCCTTAGTAGAATCCATACAGTATAGTGTGCTTCATCATACACTCAATTTCTGAAGGGAAGAAATTCTGATTATTATGTTTCACTCATTTCTTTCTTGTATTTAAATTTATGAAATCCAAATAATTTAGAATTCACAGAACTCTAAAAGAATTTCTGCCTAACTCTTAGTCTTTTGTCTAACTATTAGGGCAAACATACTGAATAACTTGTAATTTGTCATATACTCCATGATCTTTTTATCTCCAAGTTTTTCAAAGATGGTAACTTTTACTAAAATCATTTTCTCAATTTTTTTCATATTTTTTTGTTCAATATATTTGTTTTTAGAGTTGTTTTAAATTTACAGAAAAATTAATCAGAGAGCACAGAAAGTTTATTCTATTATTATTCCACGATATTCCAATATTCCATGATATTTAAAAAAAATGTTTAAACTGCTAAAAATACAAAAATGTATATCACAGTCTTCTGAATCTCCACCATCCAGAATTAACGTGTATTGAAACTTTGTTTTTTTCCTCTCAGTTCAGTTCAGTTCAGTCGCTCAGTCGTCTGACACTTTGTGACTCGTGAATCGCAGCACACCAGGCCTCCCTGTCCATCAACAACTCTTGGAGTTCACTCAGATTCACGACCATCAAGTCAGTGATGCCATTCAGCCATCTCATCCTCAGTCGTCCCCTTCTCCTCGTGCCCCCAATCCCTCCCAGCATCAGAGTCTTTTCCAATGAGTCAAACCTTTGCATGTGGTGGCCAAAGTACTGGAGTTTCAGCTTTAGTATCATTCCTTCCAAAAAAACCCCAGGGCTGATCTCCTTCAGAATGGACTGGTTGGATCTCCTTGCAGTCCAAGGGACTCTCAAGAGTCTTCTCCAACACCATAGTTCAAAAGCATCAATTCTTCGGTGCTCATCTTTATTCACAGTCCAACTCTCTCATCCGTACATGACTACTGGAAAAACCATAGCCTTGGCTAGATGGACCTTTGTTAGCAAAGTAATATCTCTGCTTTTTAATATGCTATCTAGGTTGGTCATAACTTTTCTTCCAAGGAGTAAGTGTCTTTTAATTTCATGGCTGCAGTCACCATCTGCAGTGATTTTGGAGCCCCCAAAAATAAAGTCTGACACTGTTTCCACTGTTTCCTCTAGACATTTTAAAAAGAAATGTCATACTATTTTCTGCTTTTTTTGTAATCATGGTAAAAATATATTGACAATTATTCAAGAAATTCATAAAATACAAATACACAAATTTAAAACATAAATAAACATAAAAAAAAAACCCAAATTGCTGTACAAGTGACAACCACTATTAACATTAGGTAGACTTTGCTTCATTTCTTTTACTTCCAAAATACTAGGTTCTAGCCCTGTATGTGGAGAAGAAAATGGCAACCCACTCTAGTACTCTTGCCTGGAAAATCCCATGGACGGAGGAGCCTGGTAGGCTACAGTCCATGGGATCGCGAAGAGGCAGACAGGACTGAGAGACTTCACTTTCACTTTTCACTTTCAAGCATTGAAGAAGGAAATGGCAACTCACTCCAGTATTCTTGCCTGGAGAATCTCAGGGACAGTGGAACTTGGTGGGCTGCTGNGGAGCCTGGTAGGCTACAGTCCATGGGATCGCGAAGAGGCAGACAGGACTGAGAGACTTCACTTTCACTTTTCACTTTCAAGCATTGAAGAAGGAAATGGCAACTCACTCCAGTATTCTTGCCTGGAGAATCTCAGGGACAGTGGAACTTGGTGGGCTGCTGTCTATGGGGTCGTACAGAGTCAGACAACTGAAGCGACTTAGCAGCAGCAGCAACAGCCCTGTATGACTATTGAACACTTGATTTGTGGCTAGTGAAATTGAAAAATAGCATTTCTAAATTTATTTAATTTTATTAATTTTAATTTAGTAGCCAAATGTGCCTTATGTCTATTACATTGGAGAGATTTAGCTATAGAGATATTATTCAATGTATATACATACATAAAAACAAAGAAACATTTCCCAAAAAATGCTGTAGATATTATCATAAATATTATAGCATACAATTTTTGTTTGTTAAAATGAGAAGGGGGAGAATTTTTGATATTCAAATAAATGTGTCTACTAAATAAGGAATACCATTTTCTGACAGATCTCACTAAGGTTATTAATGTTTGAAAGGCATTAAGTCACTCTAGTCAAATTTGTGTAAACTGTGTTTTAATGACTCCTTACTGAGAAATATGATGATAAAAATCATTGGCTAATTCTCTAGTTTCCTCCACTCTCACTGTCATTTTGCTCGGTTTTATTATTTCTTTAACATTGTCCAAGTTTATACCATTTAAATCCTGTTTTATATAAGAAATAAATTTTCAGTAGCATCATTATTTCTGAATGAATTTAATGCTCAAAATTAGTCACTTTTTAGCACTGTTTTTCCATCTCTTCTTCAGCATTACTGGTTGGGGCATAGACTTGGATAACTGTGATATTGAATGGTTTGCCTTGGAGANCCGGATTGGGAACTCAGGTACACTTATGGCTGATTTATGTCAATGTATGGCAAAATGAGTACAGTATTGTAAAGCAAAACAAACTAAAAAATAAAAATTAAAAAAAAAAGTTCTATACAGTCAGCAAAAACAAAACTGGGAGCTAAGTCTGGCTCAGATAATAATTTTCTCATTGCCAAATTCAGACTGAAATTGAAGAGATTTAATCCATTGAAGAGAGTAGGGAAAACAAATTGGAGAAGGCAATGGCACCCCACTCTAGTACTTTTGACTAGAAAATCCCATGGATGGAGGAGCCTGGAAGGCTGCACTCCATGGGATCGCTAAGAGTTGGACACGACTGAGCAAATTCACCTTCACTTTTCACTTTCATGCATTGGAGAAGGAAATGGCTACCTACTCCAGTGTTCTTGCCTGGACAATCCCAGGGACGGGGGAGCCTGGTATGCTGCCATCTATGGGGTCACACAGAGGTAGACAAGACTGAAGTGACTTAGCAGCAGCAGGGGAAACCAATAGGCTGTTCAGGGATGATCTAAATCAGATACTTATGATTATATAGTGGAAGTGACAAATAGATTAAAGGGATTAGATCTGATAGCCAGTGCCTGAAGAACTATGGATGGAGATTCGTGACATTGTACAGGAGCTAGTGATCAAAAGTGCTGCACGCAAGATACCAGAAAACTGGAAAACTGAGCAATGGCCACTGGACTGGAAAAGGTCAGTTTTATTCCGATTCCAAAGAATGTCAATGCCAAAGAATGCTCAAACTACCAAGCAATTGCACTCATTTCATTTGCCAGCAAAGCAATGCTCAAAATTCTCCAAGCCAGGCTTCAGCAGTAAGTGAACTGACAACTTCCAGATGTTCAAGCTGGATTTTGAAAAGGCAAAGGAACCAAAGATCAAATTTACAACATCCACTGGAACATAGAAAAAGCAAGATAATCCCAGAAAAAAAATCTACTTCATTACACTAAAACCTTTGACTATGTGGATGAAAACAAACTGGAAAATTCTTAAAGAGATATGAATATCAGACTACCTTACCTGCCTTCTGCGAAACCTGTATGCAGGTCAAGAAGCAACAATTAGAATCAAACATGGAACAATGGATTGGTTCAAAATTGGGAAAGGAGTCTGTCAAGGCTATACATTGTCACCTGTCCCTGGGATTCTCCAGACAAGAACACTGGAGGGGGTTGCCATTTCCTTCTCCAATGCATGAAAGTGAAAAGTGAAAGTGAAGTCGCTCACTCATGTCCGACCCTCAGCGACCCCATGGACTGCAGCCTTCCAGGCTCCTCCATCCATGGAATTTTCCAGGCAAGAGTACTGGAGTGGGTTGCCATTGCCTTCTCCATATATGCAGAGTACATCTTGCAAAGTCCAGGCTGGATGAGCACAAGCTGGAATTAAGATATCTGGGAGAAATATCAATAATCTCAGATATGCAGATGACTCCATCCTTATGGCAGAAAGCAAAGAGGAACTGAAACACCTCTTGATGAAAATGAATGAGGGGAGTGAAAAGCTGGCTTAAAACTCAACATACAAAAAAACGAATATCATAGCATCTGGTCTCATCACTTTATGGCAAATTTAATGGAAACAGTGACAGACTTTATTTTCTTGGGCTCTAAAATCAGTGAAGATGGTGCCTGTAGCCATGAAACTAAAAGATACTTGCTCCTTGGAAGAAAAGCTATGACAAACCTAGACAGCATATTAAAAAGCAGAGACATTACTTTGCTGATAAAGGTCCATCTAGTCAAAGCTATGGTTTCTCTAGTAGTCGTGTATGGAGGTGAGAGTGGGACCATAAAAAAGGCTGAATGCAGAAGAATCGGTGTTTTTGAACTACGGTATTGGAGAAGACTCTTGAAGGTCCCTTTGACTGCAAGGTTATCAAACCAGTAAATTCTAAAGGAAATCAATCCTGAAAATTCATTGGAAGGACTGATGCTGAGGCTAGATCTCTAATACTTTGACCACCTGATACAAAGAGCCAACTTATTTGAAAAGACCCTGATGCTGGGAAAGATTGAAGGCAGGAGAAGGGGCCAACAGAGGATGAGATGGTTGGATGGTATCACTGACTCACTGAACATGGGTTTGAGCAAGCTCCAGAGATGGTGAAAGATAGGGAAACCTGGAGTCCTGCAGTCAATGGGGTTGCAAAGTGTCAGACACAAGTGAGCCACTGAACAATAACTTAACCATCCTGTGACTCAATTTCTTCATTAGAGAATGGTCAAAAATCAAACTTACCATCTTTTCACTTAAAAAATAAGAAAAATCAAATTGTAGTGAAGATGTATTTTACTACAATTTCATGCATATGCATACTCCATCACATCTGACACTTTGTGACTCCATGGGTGTTAGCCCACCAGGCTCCTCTGTCCATGGAATTCTCCAAGCAAGAACACAGGAGCGTGTTGCCATTTCCTTCTCCAAGGCATCTTCCCAACCCAGGGATGGAACAACCAGGTGGTTTAGTCTCTAAGTTGTGTCTAACTCTTGGGACCCCATGGACTGCAGCCTGCCAACCTCCATTGTCCGTGGGATTCTCCAGGCAAGAATATCGGAGTGAGTTGCAATTTCCTCCTCCAGGGGATCTTCCTAATCCAGGAATCAAACTTGCATTCCTGCATTGCAGGCAGATTCTTTCCAACTGAGATATGAGGGAAGCCACTGGAACCACCAGGAAAGCCCAATGAATCTGAGCCCTCCACCCCAGTTCTAAAGTGATAGACTGACCTATACATTTATGCATGATTAGTATTAGGGACACAAGTCAATCTTCTTCCTGATTCTATTGGGGATAAACAGGGGTTTGCCTCTCCATTTGAGAGCCTTGTTCTTGTTCTCTGGAATATCAGGTAACTTGATATCAGTGTTTGACATGGACAACACATCAGCTAAGTGCTCATGCTAGAAACAAACTGAGAGATAACATTCTCGACAGATATATAACACACACACAATAGATGCTGCAGTTGTCTAAGCAGAAACCTTTTCTAGCCTCATTACTCCTGCTTGAAAAAGTCAGGCACGTTATGTACCTGTTTGGGAATAATAAACAGAGGCAGAAACTTTGAGGCCCATGGAGGCAACTAAAGGTCAGCCCATGGTGTGACCACTCAGTGACTCCCAGCATAACCAGGACCACTTCTTGGATATCACTGATAACTCCTAGGTGGCAGGCACCATGGCCAGTACCAGAGGCCAAAGTGTGCCTGCCAGTCAGCAGCCATTGCTGACAGGCTGGTTGTGAACATGCCTGAGCCTGGATGTTGAATTTATCAAATGCTTTTTCTGTATCTGTTTTTGATCTGTGGGTACCCTGTTTTCTAAGTATGTTAACCTCTTCCAGTATATCTACTTGCTTTAGACAGATAGTCATATAGGCTGAAACACATTCTGAAAATAAATTCCACATTTTATTACTCTTGTTCCTCATATTTTATAATTTTGATATCCTCTTTTACATCTTAATGATTATCCTTTTGTTGTTCATTGTGGTTATTATCCCTTTCACAGAACTTTTTAATAATTTCTTTATTGGATTATTTACCTGATTTACTTTCCAAATATGATTTTTCTTTCTATAGATTCTCGCTTCTTTTACCCTTGAATATTTATTTTAGAGCAGGTTTGGTATTGCTGTATTCTTGTAGTTTTTGCTTTTATGAGAGAAATTTTACCTTTCCTTCTGTTCCAGATTTTTACCTCTTCTTCTAATTTTGTTGGCTAGAGTATCTTCAGTTCAGTTCAGTTGCTCAGTCGTGATTTTGGAGCCCCTCCAAAATAAAGTCCGCCAATGCTTCCACTATTTCCCCATCTATTTGCCATGAAGTGATGGGACTGGATGCCATCAACCTTAGTTTTCTGAATGTTGAGCTTTAAGCCAACTTTTTCACTCTCCTCTTTCACTTTCATCAAGAGGCTCATTAGTTCTTCACTTTCTGCCATAAAAGTGGTGTCATCTGCATATCTGAGGTTATTGATATTTCTCCCGGCAACCTTGATTCCAGCTTGCACTTCCTCCAGCCCAGCGTTTCTCATGATGTACTCAGCATATAAGTAAAATAAACACGGGGACAATATACAGTCTTGATGTACTCCTTTTTCCTATTTGAAACAAGTCTGTTGTTCCATGTTCAGTTCTAACTGTTGTTTCCTGACCTGCATACAGATTTCTCAAGAGGCAGATTAGGTGATCTGGTATTCCCATCTTTTTCAGAATTTTCCACAATTTATTGTGATCCACACAGTCAAAGGCTTTGGCATAGTCAACAAAGCAGAAATCGATGTTTTTCTGGAACTCTTTTGCTTTCTCGATGATCCAGTGGATGTTGGCAATTTGATCCATCGTTCCTCTGCCTTTTCTAAATGCAGCTTGAACATGTGGAAGTTCATGGTTCACGTATTGCTGAAGCCTGCCTTGGAGAATTTTGAGTATTACTTTACTAGTGTGAGATGACTGCAATTGTGCGGTAGTTTGTGTAGTCTTTGGCATGGCCTTACTTTGGGATTGGAATGAAAACTGACCTTTTCCAGTCCTGTGGCCATTGCTGAGTTTTCCAAATTTGCTGGCATATTAAATGCATCACTTTCATAGCATCATCTTTCAGAATTTGAAATAGCTCCACTGGAATTTCATCACCTCCACTAGCTTTGTTCAGAGTGATGCTTTCTAAGGCCCACTTGACTTTATGTTCCAGGATGTCTGGCTCTAGGTGAATGTGAGTGATCACACCATCATGCATATCTGGGTCGTGAAGATTTTTTTGTACAGTTCTTCTGTGTATTCTTGTCGCCTCTTCTAAATATCTTCTGCTTCTATTAGGTCCATGCCATTTCTGTCCTTTATTGAGCCCATCTTTGCATGAAATGTTCCCTTGGTATCTCTGATTTTCTTGAATAGATGTCTAGTCTTTCTCATTCTATTGTTTTCCTCTATTTCTTTGCACTCATTGCTGAGGAAAGCTGTCTTATCTCTTCTTGCTATTCATTGGAACTATGCATTCAGACGCTTATATCTTTCCTTTTCTCCTTGGCTTTTCATTTATCTTCTTTTCATAGCTATTTGTAAGACCTCCTCAGACAGTCATTTTGCTTTTAGGTTGCAGATTTTTTCCTTTCAGGACATTAAATATGTCTTACCATTCCTGCTGGCACACAGCCTTTCTATAGATAAATCAACCAAACTTCCCTTGTAATTAACTGTTTCTCTCTTTCTGCCTTTAAACTCTTCTCTTTAACTTTTGCCATTTTAATTATAGTATGTCTTGGTGTATGTTTGTTTGGTTCTTCTAACTTGGGACTCTGTGCTTTCTGAACGTGGATATCAGTTTCCTTCTTTAGATTTGGTAAGTTTTTAGTGATAAATTTTTCAATCCTTTTTTCTCTTTTTTCTTCTGGAATCCATATTACACATAAATTGGCATGCTTTTTATAGCATTATTCCATAGGTCTCATACTGTTTTTACTGTTTGTCATTTGGTGTTCTGTCTGCTGTTCTCATTGTGTGATTTCCATATTTTGTCTTCTAGAAAACTTGTTCTTCTGCAGTATTCAATCTGCTATGTGTTGCCTTTGAATCTACATTATTCAATCTGCTATAATCACCAGATGGTCAATACTGAAATCAGATTGGTTATATTCTTTGCAGTCAAAGATGGAAAAGCTCTATACAGTCAGCAAAAACAAGACTAGGAGCTGACTGCTGCTCACATCATGAACTCCTTAGTGAAAAATTCAGACTTAAATTGAATAAAGTGGAAAATATCACTAGACCATTAAGGTATGACCAAAACCACATCCCTTATAATTATACAGTAGAAGTGACAAATAGATAGGAGGGATTGGATCTGATAGACAGAGTGCCTGAAAAACTATGGACGGAAGTTCATGACATTGTACAGGAGGCAGTGATCAAGACCATCCAAAAGAGAAAAAAAATACAAAATGGCAAAATTGTTGTCTGAGGAGACCTTACAAATAGCTGAGAAAACAAGAGAAGTTAAAGGCAAAGGAGAAAAGGAAAAATATACCCATATGAATGCAGACTTCCAAAGAATGGCAAAGGGAGATAAGAAAGACTTCCTCACTTATCAATGCAAAGAAATAGAGGGAAACAACAGAAGTGGAAAGACTAGAGATCTCTTCAAGTAAGTTAGAGGGAAATAACAAAGGAACATTTTATGCAAAGGTGGACTCAATAAAGGACAGAAATAGTATGGACCTAATAGATGCAGAGGATATTAAGAAGAGGTGGCAGCTTGTTCTCAATCCTTACTTATTTTTTAAATTGTGTTTGAAAAGACCAGAAACACATAATGCACCTGAAATATTGTCTCAATTCTATTTATGATTTTCTGAAATTATTCTGAAAGTCATCATATGGCCTATCAGTTCAGTTCAGTCACTCAGTCGTGTCCGACTCTCTGCGATCCCATGAATCGCAGCATGCCAGGCTTCCGTGTCCATCACCAACTCCCGGAGTTCACTCAGACTCACGTCCATCGAGTCAGTGATGCCATCCAGCCATCTCATCCTCTGTCGTCCCCTTCTCCTCCTGCCCCCATTCCCTCCCAGCATCAGAGTCTTTTCCAATGAGTCATCTCTTCGCATGAGGTGGCCAGAGTGCTGGAGTTTCAGCTTTAGCATCAGTCCTTCCAAAGAAATCCGTATACAGACATATAAGTTTATTTCTCTGGAGAAATGGCAGTGACAGTATCCTATCTGTACTATGTATGGTATTTCTGTTTCCTATACTCACACTCTGAAATATTTTGTTTTCAATTTCTCTTTGCATTTATGTCAGCTCTTTGGTTGACCTATACCAATCAAATGTGAACAAACTTATGCAAATGGCTTGGCTTCTCCTTCTAAATATCTTGTACAATGCTCTAGTCTGTTCATCTTCTTCCTGAGATTATCTTGAAATCAAAATAGATCAAAAATTGTAACAGTAAGATGAAGAATATCTGGTCTAAGGTTGAAGAAAAGCAGCCCAGAAGCACCAAAAGAATTGCAGTCTGAGAAATAAGCTCCTATGGTGTTGAGTCTTTGTTATTTCATTTTTAATATGTTATCACTCACCTTAGGTTTTCCTGATTAATTCAGGAAACAAGATGATAAAAATCTTTCATAGGACACTGGGTCAGAGTAATAAAAGTTGATGCATGGAGAAAATATTTTATTCTCAGTGTTTTCTTATTTAGGAAATTCACATTTCATAATGTGGGAATATCTGAGAAAGAGTTAGGGGAGTAGATAGTCTCTGATGTTAAAAAAAAAAAAAAGTAGCAATGAATTGACAGAGAGATGCTACATTCTCTTTGGAATTTTGCCTTTTGGTAAAGCAAGATCAGCTTTCATAGACAGTATTCCAACAGCCTCTCACAACACTTTCTATTTTGTTTTTTGTCTATAAAAATAAGATTTTCCTTGGCTAGTGAAACCATATGGTAAATAGAAAGCTTATTTAGAAATGTAATTTCCTACTTGGAGGGTGCAAACACGATGCTGTACACTTCCCTTTTCACAAAATTGAACATATTTTAATTATCTTTCAGGCATATGTGAAAATACATATTATGTAATTGCTTTTCTCCTCTTAATAGGAAATTGCATTTATAAAGTAAAAAAAAAAATTAAAATGATTATTATAAATAAGATTTAGGATAACTCTAGAGATAGGGCTTAATTTTAGCTACATGAAAGCTAGAGATTTTGAAGTTCAGTTTTTTACACAAAGTATCATCAATTTTTGAAGCCCTTAAAGAACACATAAAATACTCTTAAAAATTTTCAAAACATTGAATTTATATCCAGTAAACTTTTATTTTCTTAATTTAATTGCAATGTTTTTTCTTTAATTTGTACTGTATTTGTTTCCTTTGTTCATTTTAATTGAAAATTTTAATATATGATATTTTAGCCAACTCCTTGATAACTTATCAAACTAGGAAACCTATAAATCATCTTACCTTTATGTCAAATTGTGTCTTGAGATCCAATCACCTAATTCTTGAATATAGTTAGAAGTAAATTTTCTACTAATCATGTGGGAAGATTTTTATTACTTCATGACTATATAATTTAAGCTGAAATTATTTGCCTTAGTATGTATGTAGATAGATAAATTGGACCTATAATTTTAGATACAACATAATTGGCTGAGACCAAAACTTTGCTCAAACCATCATAGCTTATTAAAAATGTGTGCTAATGGTATTCTTTAAATGACTTGCACTTTCCCTTCATCATCAACAAACATATAGATGACTACCATAAAGATATTTGAAGACTATTCAGAGTAAAATAGTTATAATTAAGGGGAAATAAAAGAGCAAAACCTAGATTTTGCAGGCATTTTGCTTTTTAGATTTTTATTTTATATTAGAATACATTTATTTTACAATGCTGGTAGTTTCAGATATACATAACAAGTGATTCAATTATCAGTCAGTCAGTTCAGTCACTCAGTCGTGTCCAACTCTTTGTGACCCTATGGACTGCAGCATGCCAGGACTCCCTGTCCATTGCCAACTCCCGGAGTTTACTCAAACTCATGTCCATTAAGTTGGTGATGCCATCCAACCATCTCATCCTTTGTTGTCCCCTTCTCCTGCCTTCAATCTTTCCCAGCATCAGGGTCTTTTCAGTTGAGTAAGTTTTTTGCATCAGGTGGCCAAAGTATTGGAGTTTCAACTTCAGCATCAGTTGTTCCAATGAATATTCAGGACTGATTTCCTTTAGAATGGACTGGTTGGATGGCTGATTCATGTCCATGTATGGCAAAAACCACTACAATATTGTAAAGTAATTAGCCTCCAATTAAAATAAATAATTTTTAAAATGAACGGACTAGTTGGATCTCCTTGCAATCCAATGACGTTCAAGAGTTTTCTTCAACACCACAGTTCAAAAGCATCAGTTCTTCAGTGCTCAGCTTTCTTTATAGTCCAACTCTCATATCCATACATGACTAATGGAAAAACCATAGCCTTGACTAGACAGACTTTTGTTGGCAAAATAGTTTCTGCTTTTTAATATACTGTCTAGGTTGGCCATAGCTTTTCTTTCAAGGAGCAGGCACCTTTCAATTTCATGGCTTGCAGTCACAATCTGCAGTGATTTTGGAGCCCCCCAAAATAAAGTCATCCAGTGTTTCCACTGTTTCCCCATCTATTTGCCATGAAGTGATGGGACCAGATGCCATGATCTTAGTTTTCTGAATATTGAGTTTTAAGTCAACTTTTCACTCTTTTCTTTCACTTTCACTTTCATCAAGTGGTTCTTCAGTTCTTCAATTTCTGCCATAAGGGTGTGTCTTCTGCATATCTGAAATTATTGATAGTTCTCCTGGCAATCAATCATACATTTACATATTCAATTATTCAATTATACATTTACAATTATCCATTCCTTTTTAGATTGTTTCCCATAGAGGTTATTACAGAATATCGAGAGTTTTCTATGCTATACAGTAGGTCCTTGTTGATTGTTTTATATATAGTAGTGTATATATTAATCTCAATCCCCTAATTTATCACCCCCATGTCTCCCCTTTGGTAACCATACGTTTGTTTTTAAATCTGTTTCTGTATTGTAAATAAGTTCATTTGTATCTTTTTAGATTCCACATATAAGTGATATCATATAATGTTTTCTTTCTGTGACTTACTTCACTTAGTATGATAATCTCCAGGTCCATCCATGTTGCTGAAAATGGCAGTATTTGATTCTTTTATACGGCTGAGTAATATTCCATTGTGTGTGTGTGTGTGTGTGTGTGTGTTGCATGTGTGTGTGTATACACTTCTTCTTTATTGATTTATATGTCATTGGATATTTAGATTGCTTCTATGTCTTCAGTTCAGTTCAGTCACTCAGTCGTGTCCAACTCTTTGCAACTCCATGAATTGCAGCACATGATGCCTCCCTGTCCATCACCAACTTCTGGAGTTCACCCAAATATTGGGGTGCATGTGTGTTTTTGAATTATGTTTTTCTCTGGATATATGCCCAGGAGTGAGATTACTTGATCCCATGGTAGTTCTATGCAGAGTACATCATGAGGAATTCTGGGCTGGATGAAGCACAGGCTGGAATCAAGATTGCTAGAAGAAATATCAATAATCTCACATATGCAGATGACACCACCTTTATGGCAGAAAGTGAAGAAGAACTAAAGAACTTCTTGATGAAAGTGAAAGAGGAGAGTGAAAAAGTTGGCTTAATGCTCAACATTCAGAAACCGAAGGTTGATGGCATCTGGTCCCATCACTTCATGGCAAATAGATGGGGAAACAGTGGCTGACTTTATTGCAGCCATGAAGTTAAAAGACATATGCTCCTTGGAAGGAAATTAAATAGACAGCATATTAAAAAACAGAGACATTACTTTGCCAACAAAGGTCCATCTAGTTAAGGCTGTGGTTTTTCCAGTAGTCATGTATGGAGATGAGAGTTGGACTATGAAGAAACCTGAGTACTGAAGAATTGATGCTTTTGAACTGTGGTGTTGGAGGAGACTCTTGGAGTCCCTTGGACTGCAAGGAGATCCAACCAGTCCATCCTGAAGGAGATCAGTCCTGGGTGTTCATTGGAAGGATTGATGTTGAAGCTGAAACTCCAATACTTTGGCCACTGATGTGAAGAACTGACTCATTTGAAAAGACCCTGATGCCGGGAAAGATTGAGAGCAGGAGGAGAAGGGGATGACAGAGGATGAGACGGTTGGATGGCATCACCGACTCTGTGGACCTGACTTTGGGTAAACTCTGGGAGTTGGAGATGGACAGGAAGGCCTGGCATGCTGTGGTCCACAGGGTCGCAGAGTCAGACAGGACTGAGCAACTGTCTGAGGACTCAGACAGTTCAGTTGCTCAGTCCAGTTGCTCAGTCCTGAACTGAACTGAAGGAATCTCCATACTCTTCTCCATAATGATTGTACCTATTTACATTCCCACCAACAGTGTAGGAGAGTTCCCTTTTCTCTGTACCCTCTATTATTTGTAGAATTTTGATAACAACTAATCTGACAAGTGGAGTGCTACCTCACTGTAATTTTGATTTGCATTTCTGTAATAAGTACTGATGTTGAGCATCTTTTAATGTGCTTTTAGCCCTCTGTATATCTTCTTTGGAGAAATGTCTGTTTAGATCTTGCATCCATATTTGATTGGGGTTTTTTAATACAGGGCTGCATGAGCTGTTTGTATATTGTGGATA
Source organism: Neotragus moschatus (assembly GCA_006410615.1). Classification (NCBI taxonomy): domain Eukaryota; kingdom Metazoa; phylum Chordata; class Mammalia; order Artiodactyla; family Bovidae; genus Neotragus; species Neotragus moschatus. Next base: position 1,214,985 of record SJYA01002484.1, on the reverse strand, counting down.
TTAATCCTTTGTTGATTGTTTTATTTGCAGATATTTTCTCCCATTCTGAGCACTTTCTTTTTGTTTTGTTTATAGTTTTCTTTGCTGTGCAAATGTTTTAAATCTCTTTCTCTCTCTCTCTCTCTTTTTTTTTTTTAATTTTTCATTACCCTAGGAGGTGGATCCAAAGAGATACTGCTGCAATTTATGTCAGTGTCCTGCCTATGTTTTCCTCTAAGAGTTTTATAGTATTGAGTCTTACATTTAGTTCTCTAATCCATTTGGAGTTTGTTTTTGTGTAAGATTTTAGTGACTCTGCTATTTAATTCTTTTACATGTAATTTCCCATTATTCCCAGCACTACTTGTTGAAGACACTGCACTGTCTTTTCTTCATTGTATATTCTTGTTTCATCATAGGTTAGTTGAGCACACATATGTGGGTTTATTTCTGGCTTTCTGTCCTGTTCCATTGATCTATGTTTTTGTTTTTGTGCCAGTTCCATACTGTTTTGATTACTGTAGCTCTGTAGAACAATCTGAAGTCAGGAAGTCTGATTTCTCCAACTCCATATTTCTTTGTCAGTATTGCTTTGGCTCTTCATCTGTGTTTCCATGCAAATTGTAAAATCTTTTACTCTAGTTCTGTGAAAAATGCCATTGGTAATTTGATAGAGATTGCATTGAATCTGTAGTTTGCTTTAAGCAGTACAGACATTTTCACCATATCGATTCTTCCAATCCAGGAACAAGTTGTAACTCTCCATCTTTTTGTGTCATCTTCAGTTTCTTTCATCAGTGTCTTATGATTTACTGAGTACAAGTTTTTCACCTTCTTAGGTAGGTTTAATTCTAGTTTTTTTTTGATGCAATGGTAAATGAAACTGTTTACTTCATTTTTCATTCTGATATTTCAATGTTAGTGTATAGAAATGTAGCTGTGTTTTCTGTCCTGCCACTTTACCAAATTCATTGATGAGCTCTAGTGATTTTCTGCTAGTGTCTTTAGGATTTCCTGTGTCATCATACAATCCTATGTTATTGTGTCATCTCTAAACAATCACATTTTTACTTCTTTTTTCAATTTGGATTCCTCTTATTTCTCCTCTAATTGCCATTGCTAGAACTTCTAAAGTCATGTTGAATAAAAGTGGTGAGAATTGATATCCTTTTCTTTTCCCTGATCTTAGAGATAACACTCAGACTTTCACCACTGAATGTGATTTTAGATATGAATTTGTCATCTGTTTCTCTTCAGTTGCTCAGCCATGTCCGACTCTTTGTGACTGCATGGACTACAGCATGCCAGGTTTCCCTGTCCTTCACCATCTCCTAGAGACTGCTCAAACTCATGTCCATTGAGTAGGTGATGCCATGCCATCATCTCATCCTCTGTCATTCCCTTCTCCTCCTGCCTTCAATCTTTCCCAGCATCAGGAACTTTTCTACTAAGTTTGTCACATAGGGTCTTAATTATGTTGAGGTCTAGTCCCTCTGTGCCCACTTTCTGGAGAGTTTTTATCATAAATGGGTTTGAATTTTGTCAAAAGTTTATTCTACATCTATTGAGGTGATCATACAGTTGTTATTTTTCAATATGTTAATATGACATATAATGATGATGTACAGATATTGAATATCTATGCATCCCTGGAATAAATTCCACTTGACCATGGTGTATGATCCTTTTAATGTATTGTTGGATTCCTAGTATTTTGTTGAGGATTTTTGTGTCTATGTTCATCATTGATATTGGCCTATAATTTTCCTTTATTTCATTGTTTAATTTTGGTATCAGGATGATGGTGGCCCCATAAAATGAGTTTCAGAGTGTCCCTTACTCTGCAGTTTTTTTTGGAATAGTTTCAGAAAGGTGGATGCTATCTCTTTTCTAAATAATAGAATTCAGTTGTGAAGCCATCTGGTCTTAGACTTTTGTTGGAAGTTTTTAAATCACAGATTCAATATCAGGACTTGTGATTGGTTTGTTTATATTTTTTATTTCTTTCTGGTTTAGGACTAGAAGCTTGTACATTTCTTAGAATTTGCCCATTTCTTCTAGATGGTCCATTTTATTGGCAAATAGTTGCTCATTGTAGTCCCTTATGGTTCTTTGTGTTTTTACAGCATCAGTGGTAACTTATTTTTTATTTCTAATTTTATTGAGTCTCCTTTTTTTACTTGATGATTCTGACTAAAGGCTTATTAAATTTATAATTTCAAAGAACCAGATTTTATTTTCACTGATCTTTTCTACTGTTTTTGACTGTATTTCATTTAGTTCTGTTCTGATATTTGTGATTTTTTTCTTCTACTAACTTTGGGTTTATTTTGTTCTTCTTTCTCTAGTTGCCTTAAATGCAAGGTTATATTGTTTACTTGAATTTTTTTCTTGTTCCCTAAGATGATATTGCTATATACTTCTGCTTTAGGACTATTTTTGCTGTATCCTGTAAGTTTTTGATCATCATGTTTTCATTTTCATTTTGTTCCTAGGTATTTTTAATTTTATATTTCATTTCTTCATTGATCCATTGGTTGTTTAGTAGCATACTGTTTAGCTTCCATTGTTTGTGTTTGATACAGTTTTTTTCCCACTTCTAATTGACCTCTAATCTCATAGTGTTGTGGTTTGAGAAGATGCTTGATATGATTTAAATTTCCTGAAATTTACAAAAGTTTCCTTTGTGGTTCAGCATGTGATCTATCTTGGAGAATATTCCCTGTGCACTTGGGAAGAATTTGTGTTCTGTTGCTTTCTGATGCAATCTCTATGAATACCAATTAAGTCCATCTGCCTTAACGTGTCATTTTAAGGCCTCATTTTTTCCTTAATGATTTTCTATCTGGATGATTTATTCACGATGCAAATGGGGTGTTAAAGTCCCCTCCCACTATTATTGTGTTACTGTGAATTTCTCCTTTGTGCTATTAGCTTTTGTTTTATATATTGAGGTGCTCCTATGTTGAGCGCATGTATATTTACAATCTTTTTATTTTCTTTTTGGATTGATACCTTGATTATGATGTAGCATCCTTCTTTGTATCTTGTAAGAAGCTTCATTATAGATTTTTGGTTTGCAGTTGCCATTAGGTTTATATATATATATATATTATGCACTTCAAATAGTTTGCATTTGTACCCTGCTCTTCTCAAAATTTCTGCTTTTGATATTATATTTGTGTGTTGATGACTTCCTACCTTTACTGTCTCTTTGCTTTAACCAGTGAGGTTTCCCATTTTATAATCCTCTTGTTCCTAGTTGTGGCCTTTTCTTTTTCATCTAGAGAAGTTCCTTCAGCATTTCTTGTAAAACTGGTTTAGTGTTGGATTTTCTTAGCTGTTTCTTGTCTGTAAAGCGTTTGATTTCTTCATCAAATCCAAAGAGAACCTTGCTGGGTAGTATATTCTTGGTTGAAAGTTTTTTCTTTCATCTCTTTAAATATATGGTGTCATTCCCTTCTGGCCTTCATAGTCTCTGCTGAAAAAAATCCCTCATATGCTATTGTTTGCTTTTCCCTTGTTGCTTTCAGTATTATTTTTATTTAATTTTTGCCAATTTTATTAGTTTGTGTCTTAGTGTATTCTTCTTGTGTTTATCCTATAAAGGACTTTATGTCTTTCTTGGACTTGAGTGCCTGTTTCCTTTCCCATGTTAGTAAAGTTTTTGACTGTTATCTATTCAATAATTTTCTCAGGTCCCTTTTCTCTCTCTTCTTCTTCTAGAACCCCTATAAAGAAAATGTTAGTGCATTATTGTTGTCCCAGTGTTCTCTCAGATTATGCTCATTCTCATCCTTTTTCTCCCTTATTCTCTTCTGTAGCAGTAATTTCCACCAATTTGTCTTCCAGTTCAGTTATTCATTCTTCTGTCTCATTTATTCTGTTATGATTCCTTCTAGTGTGTTTTTCATTTCAGTTCTTTATTTTTATCTTTAAAGCTTCTAGCTGTTTATTAAATGTTTCTTGTATCCTCTCAGTCTGTGCCTCCATTCTTTTACTGAGCTCTTGTAGAATTTTTATTGTCATTACTCTGAATTATTTTTCTGGTATATTGCCTATCTCCACTTAGTCTTCTTTATATATATATATATATATATATATTTTTTTTTTTTCGAGTTCTTTTATCTGGAACAAATTTCTCTGCCATCTGATTTTGTCTGACTTTCTATCTTTGTAGCCTCCAGTCCTCAGGGTGCAGTACTGTAATTCTTCTTGGTTCTGGTATTTCTCTCCTGGTAGGTAAAGTTGATCCAGGGGCTTGTGTAGCTTCCTGGTGGGTGGGACTGGTTACTTAACACTGGAAGGTGGAGTGGGATTTTGTCCTTCTGATAAGCAGGAGGATGTCAAGAGGTGTTATTATAGGTGACTGTTGGGTCAGGAGGACTTTAGACAACTTGTATGCTGATGGACGAGACTGTTTCCACCCTATTGGTTTTCTGAGGCATCCCAGTACTGGAGTCTGGATTGGGTGGGTTCGAAAATGGCAGCCTCCAAGAGAGCTCACATTGTTAAGTATTCCCTGGGGCAGTCATCATTAGTGTTTGCTTCCATTGTGAGTAACAATCAACCTCTGCTTCCTCTGGAGACCCTCTAAGACTCATAGATAGATCTAGCTCTAACATCTATGGAATCCCTGCTTTTCTCTGGTTCCAGTGCACTTGAAACCTTGTGTGGAATTTCCAAGAGTGGACTTCTGTTTCTCCTAGTATTGTGGAGCTCCTGCACTCAAACCTCTCTGGCCTTCAAAGCCAAATGCTCTGGTGGCTCCCCCTCCCAATGCCTAAGCCCCTGTCTCGGGAGACTGATATGAAGCTTAGTACTCTCGCTCCTGTGGAAGAACCTCTGCATATAATTATTTTCCAGTTTGTCTGTCATTCACTCAATGGGTATGGGATTTGACTATTTTGTGAAGGTTCCCCTCCTACTGCCTTCTTGTTTCTTCTTTGTCTTTATGTGTAGAATATCATTTTTGGTAGTTTTGAGTCTTTTCGTCCATGGTTGATCAGTAGTTAGTTGTGATGTTGCTGTTTTTGTGGAAAGAGGCAAGCTAAAAGTCTTTCTACTCTGCCACCTTGTCTCCTAGATGAGATGTTTGTATGCATTTTGAAACTGAGGAGATACATCCACATTGCATAGATTTCTACATAAAAATATCTTTGGGTAATTTACCTGAAGTTTTAGTTTTACCTAATAGAATTGTTTGTCCTAATATATGACCATTTTTTTCTATTTGTTAACTTCAATTCTACCTTTCAAAATAGTGAAGAAAATTCTTCCTTGAATTATTGTAAAGTTTCTAGAAATGCTTGAACTCACTTTGTTTCCCTCTGTGGAGTGTTTGAACAAAGGTTTTTCTATATCTTGTCAGTTTCAGGTAACTTATAGCTGCTGCTAAGTCGCTTCAGTTGTGTCCGACTCTGTGTGACCCCATAGACGGCAGCCCACCAGGTGCCCCCCCCCCCCCCCCCCCCCCCCTCCCCCCCCCCCCAA